>JAVSBS010029188.1:36742-68546 GCA_033124195.1 Coracias cyanogaster | reverse complement strand
GGGTGGTGCCGCCGCTCGCTGCCGCTCGGCCGGCCCCGCTGCCCGCCCCGCCTCCCGAGGCATGACACGCCGAGCCGCCGGCGAAGCCCCGCTTTAATTGAGGCCGCCGGGATGGGGCGCACCGCGTAAGGCAGAGCGGGGGCCGCTGCCGCCGCCGCGCTCCGGGCAAGCGCGCACTCAGGGCCGTACGGAGCAGCGCAGACCCGGCCCGGGGAAGGAGCAGCCGGAGCCGGGGCCGCGGCCGCGTCCGGCCGCCGCGTGGGGGGCCGGGAGCCGGCGGCCGCCGCTGCTGCCGAGCCCCATGAAAACGCAGGTCTGGGGGAGCTCCCCGCGGGCGCCCATGGCTGCGGCGATGCCGTGCAAGAGCGCGGAGTGGCTGCAGGAGGAGCTGGAGTCGGGCGGCGGCCGCTCGCTGCTGCTGCTCGACTGCCGCCCACACGAGCTCTTCGAGAGCTCGCACATCGAGACCGCCATCAACCTGGCCATCCCCGGGCTCATGCTCCGCCGGCTCAAGAAGGGCAACCTGCCCATCCGCTCCATCATCCCCAACCACGAGGACAAGGAGCGCTTCGTCAAGCGCTGCAAGGCCGACACCGTGCTGCTCTACGACGAGGCCACCGCCGACTGGCAGGACGGCGGGGCCGCCACCTCCGTCCTGGGGCTGCTGCTCCAGAAGCTGCGCGATGACGGCTGCAAAGCCTATTACCTGAAAGGTGAGGTGCCCCCCGGCCCTTCCTCCAGCCCCGCCGCAACTCCCGCAGCCCCCGGCCGGCCCCTGCATCGCCGGGCGCCCGTGCCCTGGCCAGCTGGGGGCGGCCGGGTTGTTTTGCTTCCTCCCTCTGCCCGGTTTATTTTTTTATAATGTGCTTTTCCTCTCCTCTGCATCTCGGCGTAATCCCCCGCACAAAATGGTCGCAGGCTGGGAGCGCCCGGGAGCGCCCCGCTTCTTCCTGCGTCGCCTCCCCGGCAGCGGCGGGGGGAGCCCCGGGCCCTGCCGCCGGCCCGGCCCCTCCAGCCCTGCCCCGGCCCAAGCAGACCCCGGCCGGGGGCCGCAGCGCCTCTCGCCTCCGCTCCCCGGAGGGGACCTTTCGAGGGCTCCCCTCCAGAAGGGATGGCCAGATCTGGGGGGAGCAGGAGAGCCCCCCCATCCCCATCTTCGAAAAGCGAGTATTTGGGGTTTTCTCCCCCTTCCCCTGGCAATGCCGGCGGGGTGGGAGGGGGCAGCCCGGCTGCTCCCCCGGGACGGGGCGATGGGGGAGCGGGGAGCTGCGCTGCGGGGAGCCGAGCCCCGCACCGACCCCTTCGGCAGGGCTGGGGGTGCTTTGTGGTTCTTGGGTTTTGGTTAGGGTTTGTTTTTTTTTTAATATGTGTTTTTTTGGCCATTTTGAAAGATCCCAGCGGGCCGAGCAGAGCCCACAGCTGGGCTGCTGGGACCCTTCCAGTCCTCCCAGTCCCGTCGCTGGGTGGCGGGTTTGAGGCAGAAATAACCCGGGAGCGGGGAAGTTGCGGGGGCGAGGGGAGGGTCCTGCAGAAAGTTGCCACTTGCAGCTCTTTAAAAAAAAAAAAAACCAACATCGCTGCTTCTGGATAAGACCCTTTGTGGGGAGCCGGGGGAGCCCCCGGCGCGGGGTCGGGGCGGCAGCGGGGCAGGCGGCTCTTTGGAGACCCGCCTTCGGAGCCGCGCACAAGCCTCCTCCCGAGGTGACGCCGTGCGGGGAGCTGGTACGGAGCCTGATCCCGCTTTCCCCGCACCCCGTCCCGCCGCTCTGCCCCTGCCGGTGGGCGAGCCTCCTGCCCCGTCCCGCTCTGGGGTTCCCCGACGGGCTCCGCTGCTCCTTCACTTTTGTCTTCCCGTGTCCCTCCCCATCGCCCTGGTCCCTAGCAGGAAGGAGCAGCTTTGAAGTTCCTCCTAAGCCCTCTCCGATGGGCAGGGGAGGAGCTGAGCCCCTTTTTCCAGGAGCCTCGGTGGGAAATGTTTCCAATTAAAATTCCAAAATGGCTCCTCGGCGCTGTCTGGCGGCGCGGGGGGGAGGAGGAGGATGAGGACGAGCCTTTTTCATGAATGGATGTGGCAGGAGCTGTCTGTCCTGCTCACTGACCCCGCCACAACCACCGAACCCACCAGCAAAGTTTCCAGGAGGCCCTTCTAATTAAACCATTTGTCAGTGTCAGATACCGAGGGCTGCGCTCGGGTTTAATATTGCCTGGAAAGGAGGTGGACCAGCGGGGCTTTTGCTTCCCTGCTCTGCCTGCCTTCCTGAGCTGAGGAGCTGGAGAGACGGACTTAGGAGCAGGGATGAAGGGTCCCATCCCTCCTCAAGCCTGCTGTGGTTTGGGTGAAGAGCAAACCTGTGACACTGCTCCGTTGCAAGCTGATCTTGTAGTGATAAAATAGGGGTGAGGATCGCTCTTTGGCAGAACTTACAGCCTTTTTTTTTTCCTGCTGAAGATGAATTATTTTCTTTGGTTTTAGTGCCTGGGCTGGGTATGTGGTTGTTCTTGCTTTATCTTTTCAGGCACAGATACTTCTGTGCTTTTCTGTCCAGGTGGCATAATAGCTCTTGCCTAAACTGCCCCAGACTCATCTTTCTGACAAGCTAAACAAGGCGAGATTGTCTCTTGCCATTGATTTTTATTTTTGGATGCTTGTTTTGCAGTTGAGATTTGGCCTCTATTTATCACAAGCAGTATCAAACTTTGTGAGAAACACCTGGTTTCCTGAGACCTGTTTGCTCAGTAGCAGTCTGCCCAGGGAAGATGGGGGAGCGGGGAGATGCCTTGCTTTCTGTGAAGTCGAAGGTGTGCCAACTTTTTGCTGGCAAAGACTTGCTAAGTAACGTGCACGTGTGTCCAGGTAGAAAGATTTCTCTTCCTGAAGAATAAAACATCTTTTTCTCTCTGCCTCTTCCCTTCCCTCTCTCCTTTCCCCCATCCCAGGTGGCTTTAACAAGTTTCAGACCGAATATTCGGAGCACTGCGAGACAAACCTTGACAGCTCCTCGCCCAGCAACTCTCCCCCGGCATCGGTCCTTGGCCTGGGAGGGCTACGGATAAGCTCTGACTGCTCGGATGGCGAGTCCGACAGGGAACCCAGCAGTGCCACGGAGTCGGACGGGAGTCCCATCCCTAACAATCAGCCTGCCTTTCCGGTCCAGATCCTACCTTACCTGTACCTGGGCTGTGCCAAAGATTCGACCAACTTGGACGTCCTGGGCAAATACGGCATTAAATACATCCTGAATGTGACTCCCAACCTGCCAAACATGTTTGAACATGACGGAGAGTTCAAGTACAAGCAGATCCCCATCTCAGATCACTGGAGCCAGAACCTCTCGCAGTTCTTTCCCGAGGCCATTGCTTTCATTGGTAGGTAGTTGGCAGAACATCGCTTTTCATACTCACTGCTTGGGAATGTGACGAGCGACTTCCCAGGGCTGTAGCTTGTCTCTAACCTCACCTCTCCCGGCCACAGCATCAGCGCTAGCTTAGCAGCTGGGCATCACGCTGCTGAGGTGCCTCCTGGTGCGTGTCACCCTGGCTGGGCTCGGGGAGGCCGCCCCTTCCAAAATGCAGCCCCCTCACGGCCCCTCAGCCAGGTTACCTGCAGGTGGTAGGACCAGCCCCGCTGTCTCTTGCCCTTGTATGAGGATTTGCGCTTGCGTGAACTGGCGGATCCCGGGCGATGGGGAGCTCCTGTGCTCGCTTTGCTCAGCGGAATGAGTGTTATGGGAGTTGTGTTAACGTGCCTGGTGCCGGTAATTCCTTAGCCCCAAATGTGGTTAAAATGTAGGGGGGGGGATGTTTTCCGGAGGGGATTTGCTAGTCCAGTGGTGATCCCGCTGTAAGTCTCCCTGGCATAACTAACTCCTTGTATGGATACTTCTCCTAAGGTAAGTGTCAACACCATGAGTTACTGATTACAACTGTGCTGCAGAGCTCAGCTGGAAAAACTGCTGTGCAGAGGGCCCCTGGGACAGCTTTGGCTGCTCATGGGGAGGGCCACAGCGGGGCAAATCTCTTCTCCCAGGGTAGTGTTGACTTTGAAAACTGGTCCTTACTCTGTGAGAAGTGCCTGTTGGCCTGAATAGGGGTGTACACTTCCAGCATGACCTGTGCTGTCTGCTGGTGATGGTGGTTAGCCTAATCGGTTCTGATTTCTGGAGGGTGAGTGGCGCAGGTAGTCGTTACCACCATCCACAATTAAGATGGCTTTCTATCTGGTTAAGAACACTGAGGTACGTAAAGACGAGGGGTACCTTTGTCTTCAGCCTGAGGTCGGTGTAGCCCATGTTGGTGCTGCTTTGTTACCCTCTGTTTTGGGTCCTGCTGCGTGCACTTGCTTGCTGTGAAGCCCGAAATGGGGCAGAGCAGTGATAGGGCCTCGTCTGCTTTTAAGCCGTCGGAAACCCTGGTTCCCACACGCTCTCCTTTGCCCCCAGATTCTGTCCTCTAGCAACATGGTTGTGGTCAGATGGGGCTGCTTCAGTGTGGCAGCAGGGACCTGTCTGATGTCCCATCTGCGCTCCCTGCAAGGAGTGCGTGGTATTAAATGTCAGGGGTGAGGTCTGGGGTCCCCACTGGTATGTGGCATTTGGGATCTGTAAGACGAACGCGGCACTTGTGCTTTTCCAGTTAATGACAGGAAATGGAGGATTACCTCACTCTAACACCAAACACCGCAGGTCAGATGGAAAGGAAAAATGTCTCATAAGAGTGTTGGATGGGGAGAGACTGAGAGGAGGGATGGGTATCCTGGGGGGCGATTGCCCCCTGGACTGGAGACTCTTGCCTGGTTCTGCAGGCTGGGGCAGAAAACCTGTTGTGCCTTGGGTCTGGATTTTGGTTTGCCTGCATCTTCTTTGCCCTTCCCTGCACATGTGGTGCCACACTGTCTCTTACCTCCAGCTTTGCCTGAGGATCCTCTTTCTCCTGCTACCTTCTCCCTCCCTGCCAAGCTCCCAGTCAAATGACTGACTTCAAATAGGGCTGCCCAGAAGTAAGCAGCGCTGGGTACTTGTGTGCATTCAGCGCTCTCAGCGGCGTGTCCCTCTTTCAGCACTAAGATGTCAATTCATAAAGGGATCACGCTGTTCCGGCTGTGCAAGAGACAATGAGTGTATGTGTGCTTTTCAATCGATGGCAAGGGAGGGGAAATTTTGTCGCTGTTCTCTCGCCATTTTTTCGGTCCAGCCTGCATTCCTGCTCCCCGCTACCATTCATCCTGAGAGTCTCCTCCAACACAAGCGTGCGTTTGTAGTGAAGTGCGTTTCTGTCGATCGTAAAGAACAATTTCACAATAAGGGAAGTTCCTGCACTTCAGACTCTGCTTAAATTGGCTTTGACTACATTCGCGTAACTTTCTAGTGGAAGGACAACAAGAACAGCAGAAGAGAGTAGCTTGTGTGGGGCTGGGCTGCAGCCTTCCTGGGTTGAGGTGGGTGTGCTGTGCCTGCCCACCAGCATCTCCCTGGAGCTGTTGTCTCCAGCTCCACCTGCCTTCTATAGGTTACTCCATTTTTCTGTTTGAACCGGGGGCACCAGCGTTCCCTAGGCAAGGGGTATGTTGCCAGACTTGATTGATACTTCCTAAGCACGTGAGATGCTTGGCCTTGTGGTGCGGAACAGGGATGTGCGGCTTTGCTGTGCAGTGGGAATATCTCAGGAGCCCTTTAGGGAGAGATGTGGGGTGTCGGAGGGACACAGGATGGTGTAACTAGGAGCAGGGGATCCAGTCCTGGCAGTCATCCTGGTCCTGGGAGCTCACAGCTGCCGCCTGGCCCTGCTCCAAAGCCATGCGTTTTTGGTGCAGAATAATGGACTCCCCCTTCCCCTTGTCTTGTTTCAGATGAGGCCCGTTCCAAGAAGTGTGGGATCCTTGTTCACTGCCTCGCTGGCATCAGCCGGTCCGTAACGGTCACGGTCGCCTACTTGATGCAAAAACTCAACTTGTCCCTGAATGATGCCTATGACTTTGTGAAAAGGAAAAAATCCAACATTTCCCCAAACTTTAACTTCATGGGCCAGCTCCTGGACTTTGAGAGGACTCTGGGACTCAACAGCCCATGTGACAACCGCTCACCCAGCGAACAGCTCTACTTCACCACCCCCACCAACCACAACCTGTTTCAGCTGAACACTCTGGAGTCCACATGAAGGGGATGCCGCCTGGTTGGGAACTCGAGCATTGAATCGCTTCTCTTGAGCATTTCAACTCTTACAACAATATCTGTCTTGCCAGGCAGCTCTGAAGGGACTCGCTTCTCTGGGCAGAGGTGCCTGATCGCTGCTTTAAGAAGGCTAATGCCGTTCGTTAGTGTCCTGATCAAAGTGGTTTGAAGAAGTAGTCTTTTTACAGGGGGTTATTTAATACGGGCGATGTTACAGCGTTTTGAGCGCCGCTGTTACCGGCAATAACCGCTTTCCTGGGTGCATTGGGACTGTCAGAGCACGCACACACGTGAAGAGCTACCAGGGGTCAGCTTGCTGTGGAAAGTGAGGAGATTTATGCACTTGGAAACCTTGAACAAAAGGTGTTGGGCCAAGACTGTTTTAAAACCCAAGTTTACTTTTTTTGATTTAAAAAAAAAAAAGAAAAGGTAGATCTTACTCGAGCTTTGGGTTCAAACTCTTTTTAAATATGTACGTTCCTGACTGTTTGTACAGACGAGGTTGCAAAACCAGTATTTTATTCTGTTTGATCATTTATTATTTTTTTTTTAATCAAATGTTTATATTGACCAAATGCATTTTGCACACTTTGTGAAGCCTTGGTATGTCTTGGCATATTACTGGGTACTCCAGAGAGAGATACATGCTGCTGCTGTTGTTGTTAGCATCTGGTAGGAAGCTTTGTTATGTGTGAAGGCCAGTTGGGCTTAAACGCAACCCCTTCACTACTCCTGCACTCACAATCACAAACTCTGCACTGATTCAGCCAAGGTGACTAAGCCGCAAGCTTTTCTCCTTTTTTTTTTTTTTTTTTAATGCCACCCCTGCCAAAAAAACACTGTTTGCTATTGCCAGAGGTAAAACTCTTGTAGCCTCCAGAGCTGGTAGAAGCATGTCTGAGCCCAGCTTCATTCTCCGCTGCCTGTTGACTGACTTAACGTCATCCAGCTGGCCTGAAACCATTCCAGCTTCCCGAGTACCGAAGGTAGTTGCCGTGCTGGCGTTTCTCGTGCACGCTCGATTCTTTCCCACGTGTGCGGGGTGGAGGGAGGAACACGGCGAGTGCCTGGGAGCAGAGCGAGGATTGCGTAGTGGGACGGGACTGAATCATCACGCGTGGAGCGTGTCGGGGGAGTGAAGAGATGTGGAAATGACGAGAAGAGTGTTGTAACAGATGATTTTTTTTTATATATATATGAATATATATATTAACTGGCAAATTCTGAGATGATCGGAGCTTTCAACAGAGCTTCTGATTATTTTTTTTTTCATCCTCTTGCGAATAACTTTATGCCGTGCCTTCTATTCTGAGAAGACTTGTTTATATTTCTGGCTAGTGTTTGGCAAACACCTTATACCAAGCTGGGAGGGGAGGAAGTGGTGATAATTTCTGGGAGGAGGGCAGAATGGATTTGAAGATTTCTTTATTGGCTGCAATGTAGTCCCTCCTTTCTCCCCCCCTCCCTGTCCACTTTAACTCTCATGTAACTGAAAAAAAAAAAAAAGCCACGGATTTTTTCTAAATATCCAGTTTTTTGTACTTTTTTCAAGAAAAAGAAAAAAATTTTAAAAAAAATCTCCATCTGGAGGAATGTTTGACGCTGTCACATCCTGAAACTGTTCTTTTTTGTTTAAGATGTTACCAGAATGTTGGAATGAGCTTCTTTCTTGTTTTCTGGTTGTTTTTTGTTTGTTTGTTGGGTTTTGTCTGCAACAATGTTGGGATCGTGGGTCATTGGAAGGGAGAATGGGCGTAAGTACAGTTGTGAGTGAGAAAATTGAGAATATCTTAATTGCATCTTACCTCATGGAGGAATTTATTTTTTCAGGGATTTTTTGACAGTGCATCTGTATTGCATTACAGCTAAGCTGGTTTGTAAAGGCTTCCTGTGCTGTTAGTGGTCTTTCTTCTTTAAAGGAAAAAAAAAAAGATGCATTTTCTGATTAGTACAAATGAGAGCTTGTTAGTGAGGAATGGTTCTGCTTTCTGAGTTATGAAGGAAAATTAGTGACCCTATATATACTGATCCAATATTGGGACTTTGTTTATATTGCAAATAAATATTATTTTTTCTTTAAAAATGATGTTTGTGTCAGATGCTTGTCTAGCCTCTGCCCATATAAGGGCACACTTCTCTTACCCGGTTTTTTTATGGTCGATTAGTATTCTTCTGTGACTATGAAGAGCATTTACTGGGCAGTGTTCAAGTGTGGTGTTTGGTTTCATGCACAGCTTAATTTTTAAGACCTGTGGTAAAATGGAGAGGGGGAGGTGGGAGGGTGAGGAGAGGGATATGGGGTATTGGATAAACTGGAGAACAAAGAACAGCTTGAGAATGGGACCAGCTTTGACCCCAGCCATTCCTCCATGCCAAAAATAAATAGATAAACTAAAGACACTTTTGTTCGCTATTTAAGCATGGCCTCTGAAGGCAAGGCAAGGCCTTGCCCACTACTGTTGTGATAGCAGACTTTATTTCAGCAGGAAAGCAAGAAGTCGTGGCCTTGTGGGCAGCCACCTGATGACTTCTTTTGGGTCTCACAGAGCAGGAGCCCCCTCTGTGTCCTCGGGTCGGGGGCCAAGCCCCTGGCTGCAGTATCACACATGGGCTGTGCTGGCCCCCTGTGCTCCTTGGCCACGGGTGCAAGTGGTTTGCGGGAGAACCGGAGGGGCTGATGAGCCCGCTTTGGGGTGAAAAGTGGCTCTGAGCATCTGAGTGCAGCCTGGCTAAGGGAGCCCTGCTCTATGCCTCTGCGCGTAGCTGGGGAGGACTTAGCAGAAGTGGGTTCCCCCAGCATTCCTTCTTTTAACCTAAATGGCAAGAAATCAAATGACTATCTGTTCAGTTATTCAATGCCTTGAAGTGAGCCATATTCTTCTACTCCCAGAGCCTGAGCACCAAAGATAGCTCGTTTTATTCCAGAAGGAGCTCAGGCTGATGGGTGCAGTCTGTTGCAGAGCAGGGGAGGTAGCCAGAGGCTGGAGCAGGAGCCAAGGGAGCACGTGAGAATTTGTTTACTCCTTGACTGCGTGATGCGAATCTATATTGATTTAGAGGCCTGTGTGTGGCTCAACAAATGAAAATCTACCTGGTATGCAGGGAAAAGAAGACCTTTAGGTTTTCCCCTGTAATTACATGGTAGAGTAGCTCTTGAGGAAGATATGAAACCATGCTGGAGGCTGGCTGTGCGCTGAAGAAGTGCAGAACAGCTTGTCAGGTGTATGGCTATATTTGCTTCCATCTAATTTCCTCTTGTGATTTTCTGCTAAGGTGTGGAACAGGATATTAGCGGTTAGCATTAGCTGTGTAAGCAGATTTGCATGGTAGCTGTCTGGTGGCTGGCTGGAACAGCACAGCTGCTCTTCGTGAGGGCCTCGGCAGAAGAGCTCGTGTGCCTGCAGCTGCCAGGCTGCTCCTCAGCAGGCAGCTCCCTGGGGGTACCTGATCCTGGGAGATCTGTTGGGAGTGTCCTGCCACTGCTGCACTTCCCAAAGGAAGGAGATCGCTTATCTGAAAACCATCCTGCCACCTGCAAGTGCTTTTTCCTCCAGGACCCAAGGGAGCCTTTTCCAAGCTTCCTGGCCTTAACATCAGGGAGCAGCCAGCCTGGTTGGTCCTCAGCCATCCGTGTTTTACAAATGTCTTGAACCGTGCTTCTTGGCTCAGAGAGGTTTCCTTGGAGACCTGATGTCCTGTAATTTAGTGAGGAGACAAGAACTGACAATCAGGAAAGGGGCACTGCTGGAGAAATAGTTACAGAGAGAAAGGAGCGTGGGGTCTGTCTACACGCCCTTGCAGAGGCAGGCACGAGCGCTAGCTGAGCGTAGGAGCACAGGCTGAGTGAGAAAGCTGGTTATGTTCAGATTGGTGGAATTTGGCAAGGAGATACTTCTTCCCACATGTAGCAGGGAAAAGCTCCTCGGTTAACCCATTGATTCCAGACAAGCCACTTGTAAGATGCTCTGCTCTACAAACCAGGTAATCTGCATGGGCACAGAGATCTGCTGTCCCAGGGTTTTCACTTGTGATGCCACAAGCCCTCAGGTAATATAAGTGGGAATTTTTTTTTTTTTTTTTTTTTTTTTCCATGGATGACTTTGTCTTACCTCTCTGATTGGAACAGTTAAAGGGACCGCAGGTCCCAGGTGCTTTCAAAAAGTGTCTCCCTTCGTTTCAAGTTATGGCAAAACCATGAAGCTCTGAACACAGGTAGAGCTAAACTTCTGCAATTCCCAGGAATTGCAGGTAGCCCAGGTAGCTGATTCTGAATACTTCCAGCAGCCCTCTGCACAGCATATCCCATCCTGCCTCCCTCTGTGCTGCCTTGCAGAGCCTGGCTCCTCACCCCAGCCAGAGAGAGAAGGGCAAGGAGAGCAGATATGCCCTGAGCACAAGGGTGACTGACCGGCATCTTGGGAAGTAAGAGAACAAAGAGTAGGTTCCCAAGGCAGTGCAGCGCGGCTTACTTGTGCTCATAGACAGCCATAGAGAGACAACACAAAGGCAGGGGAGATGTGCCCCAAACGATTGCAGGAGAAAGGTACGAAGGGGTGGTGGAGGCAGCATCAGAAGCCCAACAAACAGGGCATGAGCTTGGGGAAGGGGCTTTGAGGTTGCTTGTGGCTTTCTTTCCCTTGCTTGTGTCTGCCCTTACCCCTCTTCTAGGCCTTTATTTCTTCGTGTGGCATCAAACATGCTCTGAGCATGATGCAAGCCAGCCTCTGCAGCTCGGAACTTGTCTGCTGTTGCGTCACCCAGAGACGCATGTGGGAAAGCAGACTATTCCTGCCACCCTCTGAATTTGGGTGCTCGCATTTCCAAGGTAACCAGGTTATTTGTGGTCTGTTATTTATCCTTTATGTGTGCAAATCAAGCTACTTGCAGTGTTGCAAAGGCATGTAAGTAGTTCAGCTAATCAACATATCCCTGTATTTACAGCCAGCTGGCACAGGCTGTGATGATCATGCCTCCAGGCTGCTCAGAAAGTGTGTGAAAATGGGCTTTCTTCTGGGTTTTGTGCCATTTTCTCCTGTGCTTCCTCAAATCTTTCTCTTAATCAAGCTTGAGGTCAGGGTGCTGGGCTGGCTCAATATAATTTGGGATAAGAGGGTGAGTGAGGAAATGTCATCAGGTAGGGAGGGCAGCTCATGGGAGTCCCAGTCCTGTTCCTGTGAGTTCCTCTATTCAAGCTGCAAAGTTCCTCTTTTTACAGGTTCTGCCCCTTGACCTTCTGGCTGTGGTCCCCAGCAGCATGGGCCCAAAGGATGGGCTGCAGCGAGGCCATCCAGAGCTGCCACGAGGTCCCTTCTGGATCCCCAACCCGGGTGTGAGATTTGGGCAGGAGACAACACCACAAGTGTGCCGTGAGGGCAACAGCTGTGCTGACAGTATTGCACAAAGAAGGTTCGCCATGCTGGGATGGGGACAAGCAGGTGATGAGGGCTGCCATGTCCGGCCGGGCAGTGTGGGGGCCGGGCTGCCACACATGGTTCAGCTCGTGACATGATGATGAAGCAGCAAATGTGCCTATTTCTTGGGGTCCATGCTCAAGTTTAAATGGCTGGTTTTGTGGTATCTGACTTAAATTGGCGGGAAACTGTGAGGCGGGGAGCACTACAGTGTTGGACCTCAGAGTAGCGCTCTCCCCAGGGTGGGCGGTGGCAGCCATTTTGTGTCCCTCCTCTCCACAACGTGCCTGTTTCTGTCATGGCCATTGCTACCCTGACAAGGGGGCACCAGCCCTCCTTCCTGCACTAGCAGGGCTTGAGTAGGGGTGTGAAATTATCTTGGTTATCACCTTTTCGTTGCCTAACTTTCTCTTTGCTTTCACTTTTTTCCTCTCCAAAACACTTGAGGAGCTGCTGTGACACCTCAGGTGGCACTGGAAGAGATCCTGACTGGTGGCCTGGGAAGGCATGAAAGACTTGTGGCTGTCATGGTGGTACAGAAACACAGATGAGTCCTGTGAAGGAGTCATGGGAGGCTGAACAGCCAGGGGAAGAAGGCTCTGTGTGGCTGGCAGCAGCTGAACCCCTCAGTCCTCGATAGCTGTGATGGCGCTGGCACCGAAGGTCAGAGAAAATGAGTTGCTTGCAATGGAACTGTAAGTTTCTGGTGCCTCCGGGCTCCCCCCTGACACCTCTGTGTTGCCCTGCTCAGCCCTGTTGTGATAGTGTTTTTAGATTGGGAGCTGGGTGAGGGCAGAAGCTGTGGTTCAGCTTTGATGGCACAGTCAAGGGTTGGGAACTAATTATGGGTTGGGAATGAATCATGTGGCAGGTGCAGACACCTGGGCTGGCTGCACAGCCCCACATTGATGGTGCCCAGCCTCTGTGGACCCAGTACTGGGGCAATATGGACTGCCCTCCCCTGCCTGGTGTAAGACAAGACCACCAGTGTTCTCTGGCCTTTCTTTCTCCCTTCTGGTTGGTTGTACTCATAGCTAAACTTGCACTTGTTCTGCATTATCCTTATTTGCTCTTCCTGGTTTCTCCACTGCTTTCTGTTTCTTTGGATCATTGGAATTTGAGGTACTCTCACCTGGCAGCTACTCCTGTGAAGTTGTGGTCCTTCTGCAGGAGAATGGAGCCCTGGCTTCCTCTCAGAGACTTTGAGGCATGTTGGAAATGGAGACTGGCTGTGCTATGGGGGCATTCAAGCAGGATGTGTGTTACTTCTGT
This sequence comes from Coracias cyanogaster, assembly GCA_033124195.1. Taxonomy (NCBI): domain Eukaryota; kingdom Metazoa; phylum Chordata; class Aves; order Coraciiformes; family Coraciidae; genus Coracias; species Coracias cyanogaster. Next base: position 55,696 of record JAVSBS010029188.1, on the reverse strand, counting down.
GCTGCTCAGTGGTGCAAGCAATCCGAGAGCACGTAAGGCCTTAAGAAGTATCAGATGAGGGAACCAAGTATGAGTGGAGGAAGGGGAACCCAGACAGATTTATTTTCCTACTTTCTTTCCCTGGAGAAACATCTGGCTTATGTAAAGCCATTTGCTGGGTTTCTTACTGCTTTATTTTGAAAGTCTCTGCATTCAGGCACTCTGCTCTTCTCATCTCCCATCACTGCCTCAAGGGCAGATTCTTCATGATTTGGGGTTTTGCTTTCATGAAGTTTTAGTCTTTGTTTCTGGACTGTTGTCTTTTTCTTTTCTTTCCTTTAAGGACTTTTCTTGTAAGTATAGTTTGGCTTGTGGTTTTTCCTTGTTTTCTTCTGAGAAATTGTTGTGATAAACCCTGCAGAAAGTGGGAGGGAGCAGACTGGTGTGTTGGCAAGACCCTGGTCACTGATACAGCATTAGTGAAAGCCCTGTACCAGTGAGAAGCTGAGCTTGGAACTTTGATTGCAGATGCAACATCCTAGAAGCACAGGTGTTTTCTGTATGGGAGATTTGAATTGAAGTATGTATGGAAGGGTGCAGTTAGAGGGGTTATGACTGAGTTTGGTGTAAGCACTCACCTTTCTTTCCCCAATGTGGCTCTGAATTGGATTTACCATTTTAGCATGGAATCCTGGCAGGGAAGTGATCAGTAGCTGGTGGAAGAGTTATATCTCTGCTCCAGTGATGCAGTTTGTTCAGGTCTTACCATAAATTTGATGTTTTTCTCCCTGGATGGCTGATTCCTCGCTGCTTGGAGCAGGCAGTGATCCAGGCAGCATCCTCTTGGAGCTGATCAAAGCGGGATGCAGGATGTGAGGTTTGAGAGGATTCAGGATGCTGAGCCTGCAGAAAGTTGTCCTCTCTTCTGACAGAACAAGGATCGGCTCAGCTGTCGGTGTCCTCCCTGCCGTTCATCACCGTCTCTCTATCCCCATTCGGGCTGTTGCCTTTGAATGATCCTGAGCTGGAGGTTCAAGCAGGCTCCTGCATGTCTTAGCCTTGCATCCAGCTGGCAGCAACTTGAGAGAGAGAGATGTTTGGGAAAGTCTTGTGGGGTTTTTTTTGTGTTTGGTTTTTTAATCTTTTTTTAACAAGAAGCTTCGCTATTCATTCATTCCCCGAATAGCTTTCCCTCTTGTTGGACAACATCTTCCTGCTAGGACAGTCCAAGCCTGTTCTGACAGGCGGCTTATCTGCCTTGCAGCTCTGACTGCTTCCTCTGTCTCCCCTTTGTGTGGGAGGTGTTTTGTCTTTCCAAACTTCTGCTGACTTCAGTGGGCGCTAGCTTGTGCCCAAACACGCACTGATAGTGCAGTTCAGTGCCGAAATCCACCACTGATTTTTATTTGTGTCCCTGCAGCATGTTTTTCTTTGCTAAGGGAAGGACTTCAGTGGTTTGGGGAGTGGCAGGAGGTTTGTTATTGAAAGCTGGTGAAGCAGAGGCTCTCTGCTGACCCTATCTATTCTGTCCAGTGAGTCCTGCAGCAGAATATGGTGAAGACGCTAGTGTTGAGGGGTGCCATGCTGATGGGGGTCCAAATGAGGGGCTCAACTGCACAAAAATGGTATCTAAAAAAGCCCAGGGCAGCCTGCTTGTTACTTTACTGTGTTACCAGTTGCTCATGCAGTTTTAAAGAAATTCCCAGTCTGGTAAAAACCAAATTTGGTAAAACCAAATCCAGTCATGTCTGAAGCTACTGTCTGCCAGTGTGTGTTTCTGATACAGAATCAGCGCTTCCATTGAGGTACAGATTCCAGTCAATATGGTGGGACTGTCCCTTCCTATCTGTGGCTCGACCCAGCAGTAGCTGGGAAAGCTCCATCTTGTCCCCTGTCCATGCTCCTCTTGGACTGTATCAGTCTGGTGCCTGCAGCTTCATCCTCCAGACTGGACTAACTGAGACCCTCTCAGGTGGGAAGGGAGAGGACAGAGCCTCTTAGTACATCTGTCTTGAGAAAAGCACTCCTGGATCATACGTGCTGGCTCCCCTGGAAGACAGTGGGTGCTTGCAGCTGGTGTTGGTTGGCCACCAAGAGATGAAGCACTTGACCTTGGAGATGGGACTAGTGGTGAGTTACAGGCGAGAACACTTTCCTTGCCACAGTGTTAAAATCACGGTCTGATCCCTGGCAGTCCAGAGTAAATCTCAGATGTTACTGTCCTGAAATAACTATGAATGAAACTCTGGGTGATGGTTAGTTTCCTTCAATCTCCAAAAGTTCTGTGAGCCTGTTCGCTGTGGTGATACATTTGGTTTATCTATGGAGTTCTTCACTTTTCTTCTGGAGCCGTGGGATACATCCTGCTGGCCATGCGATGCCGCCAGTGTCCAGTGCTGTTGGCAGTGCAGCAGAGGCCCAGGGATGTTTGTAGGTCAGGGATGACAGATACTGGGCAGGACTCATAGGTGCTGTTATTTAATTGCATTCCAACAGCAGTGAAAGCAGTAGCAAGAGTAATAAACAAATTATAATCTATATTATGAAGCTGACAAATGCCACCCACTCATTACTTGTCTTTAACCACTCTCATTACTACCCGGTCTTTGTGGGAACTAATCTTGCTGCTCAGTGTCCGACTTGTTCACTTAATACCATTATCTGAAGCAATCGGCCGCTCCTTGTGAAGGAAGAGGAAGGTGTTTTTCCTGATGCTTGTTCTCTGGGTGCTGAAATGTGGGTAGCTCTGGGGTGGAGGAGGCTGAAGGAGGACTTTGCAAAAGCATGGTGTGGCTGGAAGATGAAGAGTGAAACCCACAGGAACAATCTGGGGCAAGGGCTGAGGATGGAAAATTGTCACTAAGGCAGCGCTCTGTTCGTCTCCCTAGGATTGAAGAATAGTATTCAGCAAAGGGATATTAGGAAGAACCACTTTTTTTTTCCCCTCTCCGGATGTTTTTTGGGTTTGGGAGCAAGCTGGGTTGCTGAGTAATGACAGTTCTCTTTGTGGCTGCTCCAAGGCCAGGGCTTTGCAGGAGGAAGTTCTGGTAGTGTTTGGGGATCTGTTCAAGCTCCCCCCAAGGAAAAAGAAATTGAGCTCCAGGAATTTTTTGCAGTGGCCTGGCATAGCTTGAGCTCAGCAGAGTCAAGGATGCTCAGGCTCCTTGGTGCCAGGCTGCTGCCATTATATTGTGTCAGTCCGTACTAAATGCTAACGACCGCTGTGCCTGGGCTGCAGCTGTTCTCTTGTCCTCGCTGACACAACTGGGAGCCTTCCTGCGGGAGGTTATTGAGGTCTGCAAGCTGAGGAGTTGGGCTGAGAAAGCAGATGGGAAAACGGGTCTTTTTCATGATACTCCATGGGTGGCTGGATCCTGGCCAGCCAGAGGTCCTGTTATGCTCCCCGGGTTTTAGGCTGTCTCGTGGGGGTCTCTAATGGGTAAATAATAAAGTGAAAGATGGGAAATGAAGACTGAGAGGTGAAGGGCCAGATTTCCCAATGGAGAATGGACATCGGTCAAATGCAACAAAGGCCAGAGCTGTTGAATGTGTCTGTTAATGATAGAGAGAAGTAAGTGGTGGATGATGAAGTTTGCTGCTGACTGTTCAGAGTAACAAACACCAAAAGCTGCACTGAATAGCTGTAGGAAGTTCTTGCAGCGTGGAGTGGTAGCAGCATATGATGCTGGAAAAAGCCAAGCAATCCAGGGAGCAGAGGGAGCCATCTCAGTCTGAAACGGAGTGCAATGGGCTCAAAAAAGGGTAATGTCACTTGGGAGAGAGGTCTCAGAAGTGCAATTTACTGAGCTATAGGAGCAAAGCTCGACTTGTAGTATGGTGGAAAAAAACCCCAAGCCAAACACAATTGACTTCTAGGAAAAGAGCTGAGAACAAACTGTATAAATGCACTGTACCAATCTGTGATGAATCATGTTTACGTGGGTTTGGGGGACATTGAAGTAACTAATGCAAGGAAAATTCATTGAGTGCTTTTAAATATCAATACATGGTCTCCTGTTGAGTAAGTCCTGCAGCGGCAAATAGCTGGAGCCTGGGAAAGCATTTGTAATGGAACACAGCTACCTGTCTGGCATGTTCTTACGCTCTTCCCTAAGTGATGCTATGAAGTACCGTTGAAGACAGGATACGGGGCAAGATGAAGCTTGATCCAACCACAGTTAGTGGCTCTGATCCCTCTGTTTTTCCGAGGTGCTGTCTTGGAGTAAGCTGTGCATGGCTCGCTGTGATTATGTGTGTGTATGAGGAGCTTTAATAGAGGTTCAGGATATTCCATTCTCTTTCTCTCTGTTCAGTGAAGAGAGCTGCTGAAGTGCGTAGCTGGAGAAGAAAACTCCTGAGGTTATTGTACGTTTATTGTCAAAAGGACGTTGCAATGTAGTGTAGGACAGCCAAAGTGGGGAAAGGGGCTTTTTACCAACAGGAACATCTTATTTTTCACCAGCACCGGTCACTCAGAAATGAAGGGTTTCCTTAGGTCGTTGAAAACCATTGCCTGGGTCAACAAACCTGCCTCTTGTCTCCTCTGAGGAATGTTTGGACAAGAAACCAACTGCAAAAGGATTCACCTGTCCTCTCCCATCTCTTCTTAAGTACTGTGCTTCTGGTTAGAAAGAACTGGATGACATGGAAGTAGCTGGGTGGGCCAGGGCAGCTCATCCTGCCCTCAAAGCCCTTGTGTGCTACTTTAACCCACCCCACAGTAGGGTGAGACACCGTGTGGGAGTGTGAGACAAGTTCCTAATGTTCCTGTTGATCAAATGGCCCACTGAGTCTCCTGATCTGCTGTGGTGATAATTCATAACAAGGACTCTCTTTTAATCCTCATTATCCTCTGTTGGCGCTTCCTGCCCACATACATTAGATATTTCCTATCAACAGGGAGTAACCTCTGTAGAAGATAGGATCAGATTCCCAGGAACCAGGCTGTAGTAAGAGTGAAGGAAGAATGAGGAAACTGTCCTAATTTGAGGCTAATCTTATAAATCCAGGGTTGGATACAGACAATAGGAAGAGAAATGCCAGGAGAGCTTTAGGATTTGGTTAGGGAAGGATCATCTTATACCAGGAGTAGCCTTAATTGTAACTTATGATGTGGTAAAGTTGCTGTTTGATCTCAGCTTTAGCAGAGGGGAAGAGACACATTCTGCTTTGTGTCACCAGAGGAGGAGTAGCTTGAGAAAAGAACAGGGGAGAGTGTTTTGAAAAGCAATTTTTTGTCACTTGTGTACTGACTCAAGCTGCAATGCACGGATGGAGTGCTTTATTTTTAGTTTTGATTTGGATAAAACACTAAATAAGGAGGATTTTTCCTGAAGCAGGCATGTTAATATACCCATTGGGTGTTTAATGTTGTGTGGCATTTCTGAAAATGCAGAAACCCACAACTCTTTTCTTCTAGCATAAGTGGGTTGGTGGGGTGTTTCTTTCCCCTACCTAGACCCATAGCTGGAGCCAGGACCAGTCAGAGACTTGGCCTGTCCCTCATGCTCGCCTTTCATGTGGGCTGGGTGGAGTGTGCTGAAGCTGTTTGTGGTGGGAGTTCTCTACAGACGATTGCTTTTATGAATGTTTTTAGACAACCTGTTAAAATGAAGCATTGCCTCCTACCCGTCCCTCGCCTATCCACGTCACAGCACCGTGCGTGGAGCTCGTGGTGCCTCTGCGCGTTTCGTTTGCAAGCAGGGTGAGAGTGTGTGTGTGTTTGAGAGAAAGGAATCGCCTTATAGGGATGTGTGAGGGTCCTTAAGCCTTCGTAGTCATGTGTAGCTGATGTTCTGCGTATGATCCCATAACCATACAAATGACTACAGTGCAACGAGGTGTGGACGCTGGTTGCTCATGCCCACCCTGAAGGTGATGTCGCAAGTTCCTGGAAAATGCTGTCATGTCCTTGCGGGTTTGGACTTGTTTGGCTTTTTACTATCCATCCGGCTCACAGGTGCTTGATGGTGGTGGTGGTTGATTTATTACACAGCTCTGGGCTAGTCACTACTTCTTTCTTCAGAAGCTTTACAGACCTTGTCTTGGACCAAGCTTGTGAAGCTGTAGTGATGTATAAAACGCCTGCTGCTTCCTACAAACTTTCTGTCCCTTTTAGATAGTAGAGCTTGGACAGGAGGTCTCACCAGGCTTGGCCTAAGATGAGTGATGCAGTAGTTCCCTGTCCCAGGCTTCCTGTATGTGTTAGGACAAGGCCTTTCAGCCATCCGTAGGCCACCTGTAGCTTAGTTTCCCGCTTCCTATTGTTTCTGGCCCTCTCAGGATAGCTGATTTCTGCCAGGAAGTCAGCAGAAGAGTCGCGCCACGTGGACTGCCATTCTTTCCCCAGGTGGTTTTCTTTGTTGTTTTCTCTTCACCGTAGCAGGTTATGTGATCTGAGGGTTCTACTTTATTATAAACAGTGCACAGTTTGGCTCCAGTGGGTGGGTTGGGATTTTTGGTTGGTGTTTTATTTTGCTTGGATTTTTTAAGATTTAAAAATGATTGATGCATTGGGCTCTGTTTAAGATGAACTCTGTCTGGGAACAGGGCTGGCTCAGAAGACATCCACAGTGGTGTGAGCACACCAGATCCTCCTTTGTGCTAAGTTTGCTTTGATAAAGGGTTGCTAAGTAGTGCCTACGGGTGGTTGATGCAGCTGGATAGTGAACAGAGCGCTCATAATTGCTTCTGCTATCTTCAGGGATGTGCTTCCAGCAAGTCACGACACCTGGTAACATGCTTGTAACATCTATTAACCCTGTAATTTTATCAATGGCGCCTTAATCCTGCCTAGTTGCCAGTCAGGTCTGGTGCTCTGTGGTCACTGCTGAAATTCTGTGCCTGGTCACTGAGCTCACTGGATTTCACTGTCTTCTCCTCCTTGTCAGATGCTCTACACCTTTGCAGAGGTTGACGCCCACCCTCGTCTATTAGTTTTCTCCCCAAGTCCTTCTGAGTGTGGATGTTTGAACATAGATCCTTTGCTAGCCAGGTGCTGCGGCGTGGTATTTCCCCCTTTACAGATGCAGTGAAGAGCTGTGAGGCAGAAGGGATCAACATTCTTGCAAAGCCCTGAGCGCCCTGGCGATGAACTGGAGTTTGGGAAGGTGGAAGACAGGCACAAGAGTTTAGGCTCACTGCAGAAAGAAGACAGCTTCAAGAACTCTTGTTTTGTGCGTGCTTTTGGGATCTGTTCTGCTGCAGGAAGGGGAATCCCTGTGCTGCAGGCTGTAGAAGGCACACACCAGCTACAGGGTGTGCAGCCAGGCAGAAGTCCAATGGAAAGGGGTGGCCTGTGCAGGGTGCGAGCAGCCTGTGGACTGAGACACCCACAGAAAGTTGGTGGCAGAGTAGAGATTGAGCCCTTGGCTTATAATGAACCAGCATTCACCAGAACCTTGGAGCGTGAACAGCAGAATGTATGTCGCTCTAAGTGTAGGCAAAAGGTGTCATGCCAGAGTACCCGATTGCTGCAGTCCTGCTCGGTAGCCATCCCCGCCTGGGAAGGTGTCCCCTGGTGAAATGCAGGCAGCAGCATCCTGCCACGTGGGAAGCCCTCAAGACGAGAAGGCTTGGCCATGAGGAGGTGCGGAGCACACAAGAGGATATTGGGGTGAGGTTGACTTCCAGGTCCAGCTCTGGGGCAGCTGGTAAATGTTCTTCGCACCACTGGGAGGGACTGGTGTTCAGTGAGCAGGGCGGGGTGGATGCTCTGTGCCAAACTCTTGCTTGTCTCCTTTCTCCTTAGGGCATTCTTCATTCATTAAACTTGCTACCAAGGCAGCTTTGGTTGAAGTAACCACTTTCCTGAATGTGGAGGCCTTTCCTGAGTGAGCATCTAGTCTTGGGGTTTGGGTGAACTGCCATGTTTGGAAGAGCAGGGTAGGGAAAGGAGCGAGCTTTGTTGTGTGCTCCATTACCAGTGACCACAGACGAGAATGTGAAGCAACAAACACCACCAAAGAGCAGAGAGCCAGTTTTAATTGCCTGCAGTCAGAAAGTCCTGGTGAGCAGGACTTTCTGACTGCAAGCCTTGAATGGAGAGCACAGCCTATCCCTAGGATGTATGTCTTCCTCCTTCCTGACTCTAAACATGACTTTGGGTGCGTGGCTCCAGAATAAGCCATGAGAGCCACTTTAGGGTGGCCGTGGTCCTTTGCCCTCCACTTTCTTCAGTACCCCAGTCAGCAGGGAGGTGATCTCAGGCAGCACCCCTGTGGCATGGCTGTTAGGTGAAATAACAAGCTGGCAAGTCCTGACTCCTTATTTGTGTTTTGGTGAAAGTTTTTATCATGTTTCCTGCAGACATAGACTGAGAGGAATGGGTGGTCCCGCTCTTGGCATGCCTTTCTGATAAATGCCAATGGCTTGTAGCAAGACTTGTGACTCTTGAGCTGCTGCTGGGTCTCACTATATCCCATTTTGCTCCTTCATATGACTTCTGCTGAAAGACAGGTGCCTTCGGTGCAAGGGATTTTTAAGAAGTCATTTAGACTGTTTACTTTTCAGTTTTATAACCCTTATTCTGTTGTTGTTTGTTTTTTTTAATGCTTCCTCTGCCCCAGAAACCCCATCTTTACCCTCCCTAAGTAGAGAATATTTACAGGAATCTGTAATTTAATAGAAACTGCTTCTTGCTTTGCATGGAAAAAAAAAAATGCAAACGATGACTGCAACACAATGGAAGTGTAAACAGGAAAACATACAAAAAGGCTTCATTTTGGAGACATATTCCCTTAAGACCACAAAACCTTCTAGGCCTGGAAGGTCTGCGAGTCAAGTATTAATGGGTGTGATGTACCAGAAAAGGAAGTGTTTAGTTTTTTTATTTATTTCCAGTAGAGCTCAATGAAGTCTTCAGGGGAGAAAATAACTGGGAGGGATGCAAAGGGAAGCAGCATATGGGGCTTCCGGCTGTGTACGCAGCACTTTTTAAGAGTTTCATGGAATTGTTAATAGTTTCTTCTTATCAGCATCCACAGAGTACAAGTTTGTAGTTTGGAAACCTTTTGCATGACTTTAAATGTGAACTAAAAGAGAAACCTGGCCTAGATTTTTAAAAGTGACTACAGAAGTTCCCTCTGAACTGGTAGTGAGATGGCCCACAAACAATGTCTAGGGAACCAGGTCCCTTGAGGCTGTCTCTACTTGGAATCCAAATTTAATAGGCAATTTAGGTGATCTGATGTTTGAAAGTCACCGTGTGATTTGGGCAACCAAAGGAATAATTTGTGAATTATCAACGAGCTGAAATATTTTCACATGAACCATAGACTGAGTAACTGAACGTAATGAGTAAAGTCATCAAAACTGAAGCCTGTTCATGGCTAATTTGTGAACTGACAAAGGAGCCAAATCATTTGCTGAGCATTTGGTTCCAAGTTGTACACCTAGCTCTAGTGTCCAGCTGCAGAAGAGGAAAATGTTTAGTTAAGGTCAGTATTGATGGTTTATGAAGATCAGATCTATTTTTCTTATTGATGCTTTTAGAAAAGAACTTCAGAAGTCTTTGGAGTGTCTTTTTTTTGCCTTTTTTTTAAATGCCTTTTGGCAGGATTCCAGCAGGCCAGAGCCAGAAAGTTTTCCCCTCTGCAGCTGGTCAGACAGTTAACAAGCAGTTTATTTGGTCTGGAAATTCCGAGGGGTCCTGTCTCTGCTGTCCTGTGGTCCTGCCAGGTGGGACAGCACTTTTCACCTCTGCAACTGAAATTAAGGCAAAGGAAGAACAAACTGGCACTATGAGCTGTTCCAGGCAACTCCCTTCTTCTGTCAACTGCCAACCATGATTTTATGTTTAATTATTTGCATTACATCAGTAGTCCTGTGCCAGGTGTTGTACGAGGCTAATGATGTAAACCTGCACTTGGTTTAGACGCTGCAGAGGCTTCCCTGTAGGGTGTACGTGCTGAAGTGTTTGAAGTGCTCGAGGAGGGGAAGCCGACAAAATCTTCCCTATGCCCTCCCCTTGGAACAGTAGGATATTTGTCATGTTCGTTCAGCTTGCTTGTTAAAGCAGAATATTTTTCTTCAGAAGTGCATCCCTGCACTGGTTAGAATCTCCTTTATGCTTTCTGTGCTGTGTATCTGAGCAGGACGTTTCTGAGGGAGATCCTGGCAGAGGTCCACTGTGCTTTTCCCCCAGAGCAAGCCCAGGCTGGGCGTCAGGACGGGTGGTTCAGGGGTGCATCAGATCAGTTATTTAGAAACCTTGGGCAAAGCAGAATGAGTCAGACTCTTGGCTCTCCGGAGCATAAAAGTTGAAGTATGCCTTCTGAAGGTGCCTGGTTTACAAGCAGATCTCATCCCTCCCAGAGCCTCTGGTGAGGGCTAGCTACTTGTTACAGCCCTCGTGTTATTTCCGCATCTTCGCAGCCTGTGTGTACATGCATATTTCTACTTGCTCTTTTATCATGTTCTCCTTTCTGAGCTTCCCTTTCAGCTGTTGATAAACTGCCTTTATTGCTTAATATGGGTGCGGGTGCTGGATTTTGGAGGGGCTGGTTCCTTAGGAGCATGTGGGTGCACAGGAGGTACTGCAGTGTGGTCTTGTCATCTAACAGCCTGCTGGTTCCCTCCTGGCAGGAGCGCGCTCGGTGCAGGTGCCAGCGGGTACAGTGGGGATGAAACTGGAAAAGGATGTTCTGTGAACTGGCAGTAAACCCCTGAGCTAAGGGGGCTAGGAAGGGGAATGGGCAGTGCTGGTGGCAGAGGAGGGATAGTCTGGCTCCCAGTGCTGCTGTCCTACACTCAGCAAGTTTGGTCTGAGAAGATGGAGAAGGAAATAATTTCTGCTCTCTCCTCTGTTGTTGTCTCTGCCCTCCTGCTCTCATACAGGGCTGGGTGTGTAGTGTCCGTGGAAGCACAGCAGGTGCCCAGATGCCTCACTCTTTCTCAATCCTGTGGCTAGACTTGTTGAACCTAGTTCTCTGTCTCCTGAATCAAGCCTGCCTTAACCTGATGGAAGTGAGGTGAGGGACTGGAGCTGGGATGCATTCTCCTGCTCCCATAGCTAGCCATGTGCTGGGAAACCCGGGAGCCGATCACACTCCACTGCTCTGGTAGGAGGTGCTTTGCCCTTTAGCCCTATCTGGAGTGGTTGGGTCCGTCTGCACGGAAAAATGCTCTGCCCCTGGAAGAGGAAGTATGAGCCCTGCTTCTGTGAGAGGCTGCAGGGTGGCCAAACATCCTCAGCAGATAGAGATCATGTAATTCAGGTGGACCACTAAACTTTTAAGCAGCAATTAGGACTTATGCAGTAACTCTGAGTCAACTAATACACCTGGGTGTTGCCTTGGCACACTTCCGATGGCAAATCCTTCCTGTGTAGACTTGATGTTCTTACATTCTCTGATGGCCTCTCAAGTGCTCCACTTGGAAACCTGATCAAAAGCCAGCGGTGATGTCAAAGGGAGATGTCCCATTGAATCCTCTGGCTTTGCTTTGGTCCTCTAAACCTGTAGATGATCCCAGACAGTCTCTTTGATGCCTTCTTCCCCAGTGGATGAGGTAATTATGACTTCTGTGCAACAGGCTAATAGCTCTGAAGGCTTTAGTCAGGCCAATTAACAACAACTGTGTTTTAATAAAAAATGTTCTGGTAAATCCTTCTGAATTGCAGCCCTAATTACTCTGCAGCCTGATGTGCAGCAATTGGAAAGCTAATGGGATCACCTGAATCCAGTTAATGAATCCTCTGTTTTGGCTTGCTGTGACTCACAAGATGTGTAGTGTTTCTTCTGGTCTCCCCTGCCCTGCTCCATTCCCTGGTGAATATTTATGCTCTGGGCTGCCGAAGGTAAGGGGGTGTGTGCCTAAACTTTGAATGAATTAATTAAATATATGTGCATCCTTCCTCTCATTATTTCCAGGGTCTTTTAAGGATCAAGAGCCTGGGCTTTTTTGCTTTGGCCTCAAGATGGGTTCATTCAAGAAGTCACTGGTAGCTGCTATTGCCTGATAGCTCTCTCCAGGCTTAGGGGTTTTGGTGAGAAATCTGTTTAACCCTGTCCTCTGCTTCCCTGGTAGCAGTCTGCATCTATGCTAGAGAACAGAGCTAGGAGAAACACAATTCCTCCTTGCTTGCATCTTCAAGGAGTTGGTTCTGCATCAGGAAAGAAAAAAAAAACATTAATCTGGAAGTATTTTGTTTTGTTGGAACACTTTTTCTTTCTGTTTCAACCCTTTGTATCTCAAGTTGCTTATGCTCCCTGGCTGCTCTCCCCTCGAAAGGAAAAAGGTGTATTTACCCCAAATCCAAATTTTTCCATCTTTTATAAGGTTGTAAGTTGGTGATCTGGGTTTGAAAGGCTCGGGACTGCCTGGGAATGGGACTCCAGGCAAGCAACAGGGACCTAATGATACTTTTGATTTTAAGATGCCTTTTTCTTTTACCGGTGGAGGCTCTAGATAGTTGGGGTCTTGTTGGCAGCCTGTTGTGTTAAAGGTTCAGCCTCAGTCAGAGATAAACAAGGATTCTTTGAAAGTGGCCTTTCAAAGCTTCCATCTTTGTTGACTTCTTGTTCTAAATGTACTGTGTTTCTTACCTAGATTTAGAAGATTATCTCCTTGTTTAGGCACGCTATAAAATGTGCCTCTAACCATGTACCTTATAACTGCCATAAAAGCAAGGAAGCCTATCTGACAAATGTAGTGGCAGGAAGCAAAGTAAATGTCTAAAGGATGTAATAAGGAGATCCAGGTGGGTAGGACATAGCAACATACCAGAGGAAAGACTTGACACCAGCTGCCTTTCTGGTCTTGTAGCTCCAGTGCTGTCCTTTACTGGACATAACGCAGTGAACCATTTGTCTTAACTGCTTGTGGAGTTGGGGCTTGCCTCAAAGCACAGATGTAAGGCCTGGAACCGGCTGTCCCCCAACTATGGGGTTATTCCTGTAGAGGGAAGGATGCATGGAGCAAATCTTTCACTGCTCACACCACAGCTAATTTCATATATGGGTCAAGCTGGAAAACTCCAACTCGCTGTGAGGGTGTTAGTAGAGGATATTGGACTGGGGGTTTTCAGAGGCTTCTTTAAATCTCTCCAGGAACTTGAAGACCTTGGGTAAGAGGGAAAAATGCTGAAAGATTCAAGTGTTGCAATAGAGAGAGATGAATGAAGCTACAAAGGAACTGTACAAATATTTATTGCATGCTGGCAGCAGATATCAGACCAGTCCATTACGGCTGGGAGGAGGGAATGGCACTGGTTTTTGATTATTTTTTTTTAATGCAGAATTTAGAAGGGCTTAAAAATAAAAGGCTTGGGTGATGTTTGGAAAGAGGAACAAAACCAACCCCAGCACATCTGCCTGTGAACAATAAGACAAGGAGGGAGAGAGCAGTGGAGGTGATGCTGGCAGGTTTGTGTTGCTTTTGTGCGCGTTAAAAGTGCAGTATCATCACTGTGGCTGCTCCTGCCTAGCTGGGACATGCAAAAAAAACCTCTCGTGAATGATGGCTTGAACGTGGAAGGAAAGGAGCGCAGTTTATCTTGGATTTTTAAATATTATAGTGTCAGACTTCTGCATGTCTGGCTCTCCCCTGAAAGTTCAGGGCCTGCTCTTCAAAGGCTTCTCTAATGTCTGCTGTTTACAGGCATTTATCCTCTGCTCTCTGCGGTGGGCTTGGTAACTGGGAATAGATTGGAATGTAGGAGCTGTAGCATGGGTAGATACTGTTTTGATTGCCTATGGTGTATTTTTTGTTGTTTTTGTTTGGTTTTCTTCTTTATGCAGGACAGGGGTAAGGTGTTCTGGTGCTGGAGCTGGCTTGGCTCTGGCTTCTGACTTGGAGGTACTGGCTGGCCTTGGCAGTGACATTAGCTAGGAGGCTCGGGGAGCAGGGGAATGCTTGTGTCCCTTCAGTGCCTCCCCAAGGGTCAGATTGGTTTTCTCATGGTGGGTGGAAGTCACTTCTCACATTCTCCGACAGAGCAGAGGTTGACAGTCTCACTTATATTTCTCTTAGTCTCATTGATAAATATTTGTATTTTTTGATGTTTTGGAAGCTGAGTGCAGGAAGATCAAAACTCATGATTGTCAGCTTTTGGGGAGAGTGAGAACTGGCTACTTCTCACACGTCATCTGTGGGATTGCTTCACATGGCTGCTCTGTGCTTGGGCAGTGCCTTTCCCTTTCCTAGAAGATACTCCAGGCCCTTGGGAGCTCTCCATACAGGAGCTGGGCACGAAGGAGCGTGACCATCTGCTGGGCAGAAGCAGGACCTGGGGATCAGGAGGGGTGGAGTTTATTCCTGCTTCCATCTAATGTTTGCCACCTGGCTTCAGTGTCTCGGTGTGATGGCCAGGCATGACAGAGTGTGGCAGAGCAGCATGTGCTTGATGCCACCTGTCCGCAGCAGACTCTGTCCTCACTCCATGTCAGGATGGCAGACCAGACCCCGCCTGGCATCCCCTTTGCTGGTGCTGCATCTGTCCCCCTTGACTCCTGCTCGTAGCAAGGCTAGAGGGGGAGCTGTCGCTGTGAAGCTCCAACCTCCCTCTCTCTGACCCTACTGTGAGAGTTTTTGGCATGCCCCGGAGTGGAACAAAGATTTAAAATCCTCACCCTAACCTATGGGGAAAGCATTCAGGAGGCTTTCATCTTTGGAAAATGCACTGGGTTCTCTGGATGAAAGAGCTATTATTTACCTATCAACAACATAATCCCCCTCCCTCCTACAGATTGCAGGCAAGCTCCTGGGGCAAACGGCACTGTAATTAAGAACAAATATTTACTATGAAGGACTAGCTGAGGCCTGGCTGGGCAAGCAGCCATGAGCCTTGTCTGAACTTGCCTTCTGTTTGCTCGCCTTTGAAAGCAAAGAGTCAAAGTCTTTTGTCAGAGGAGTATTTGTGAGGCACAAGATGGTGGGTTGGGCCTCTGAAGCAGCCAGGAGCCATCAGGCTGTTTGTTCCAAGACTAGGAAATCCCCCACAAGCAGAGTTACTTCTGTCTAGAGGCACTTCACTTTTCTTTTCGGGGTTGCTCCTAGGTAGGTCTCCAAGTGAGGGTGGGTGCAGAGATAGACCCACATGCGGGGACTGCAGCTGGTGCCGTGCTACAAACACGTCTGTGGAAATACTTGTCTGCTCTAAAATAATGAATTAATTTAGGCTTTGTTTGCATCTACTTTCCCTTTTGATTTCTGTTGCAATTCAAGTGTTTACTTCCCAGGACTCAAGCCCTAGTGTGTAGGTGCAAGGAGCTTGGCTGCTGGAGAAAGCACGTCCTTACAAAATAGCTGGGGCTGTTCCACCGCTCAAACTCGCAGCCTACTCACCTGCCCTTTGCCACCCTGATCAACAGCAAGGAGGAGTGACAGGGATCTTGCTCATCTTCTGGCAAGGCTCGGCAAGCTGAAATTTAATAAATAAGTCAATTGTGAGTAATAGAAACAATTGCAAGGATGTGGTGTGTGGTTCAACCAGCTATCACTGCTGTGGTAATGCAACAAGGCATGTGATTAGACAGGGAAATTGCTGTAGCAATACCAAGATTTACAACATGAGTCCCACAGAAGGAGTAGACGTGGGAGACGTACACTGACACACACAGCTTGCAAAAGGACGGAGCGAAGTCGCTGACAAGGCCAGCGCTGTCTTCCAGGGTGCTGAGGAAGCCGTGGCAGTAACCAGAGAGGTGCTCCGTGCATGCTGGTGTGTGTGCTATAAAACTCAGTTGCAACTTGACAGAAGTTTTGAGGAATATATCACAAGGTGGTCTGATTAAAGAGGGTTTTTGTTTTCGTTTGTGGTCCTGGGTTAAGCCTGTCTTCCTGGAGCTCTGATCTGTGAAAGATGCTTTATGTATTAGATACCTGGTTTTTAAAATAAATTATTTTGCTACCAGAGAGAAAAGTGGACTTGAGGCTTTACTCTGAAGGACATTTCCTTTTGTTTGGGAGCTTAGGTGCAGCACCAGGGAGAAGGCGAAGGTTACTAGTACATGGGGGCTGGGAAGGGATCTCAGCTGTGAGCTAGGAAGTCATAGAAGGGCAAAGAAATGAGCTGGGGAGGCCCTGCAGACTTGACATGCGTGGTCCTTAAGAAGGCAAGAGCAGCCCCAGCAGTGCCTCACACTGGTTTTATCAGTGTCCACCTCCTACTTTGGCCCATTAGATGTGTGCGGGCAGGAAGCGGTTGCGCAGCCGCTCCAGCTCTTGCTCTGTGACTGGTACATTAACTTGGTGGAATCCAACTCAAGTGGAACAAAACTTGCCCGCTGTTTTTTGCGTTAAACCCACGCTATCTTGGTTCATGAGTGTATGCGTTTTTTGGCTCCGGTATCCAAAGTAAATGCCAGAAAAGCTGTCAGGTCTCTGGTTTGGCTTCAACAAAGTTGTTGTCCATTCCAGTGTGTCTCGTGCATATGTGCTGTAGGAGGGGAGCCCTGCTTTTGTCATCTTTGCCAGCGAGCCAGACAAGCCCTCTGCCAAGTCTGTGAGAGTTTTGCTTGATTTTTTTTCAAAGGGAGAGTGTGAGCAGAGCTGCCCGGAAGATGTGCCGTGCTTTCTGAAAGGGAAGTCGGCATTAAAATTCTGGTCAGAGAAAATGCAGGTTGATTCTTTGGGAGAATTGTTCCTGCCTTGTTTTGTTGATTCCTGCTACTGCTGCTGTTTCACAGTCACATTTGCTCCTTGGCAGGTTGAGGGATGTGTGTGTTTGGAGTATGGTGTCCTGAAGAGGTGCGTTTGGCTAAAGAGTGTGCCTGCAAGAATTCCTCGGATGCGGCCTTGGCTAGTTTAAGATCCTGAAGCCAGATAGGCTACTAGACAGAAGAGTGCAGAGACCTCCAACATTGTAGTGCAGCAAGCAGTAATCAGGACTGGGGAGACCATCTTTTAAAATTGTTTAGAGTTTTGCATCAAGGACAAGTCTATCCCTGGGACTATATATGCTGGAGAATTCCCTCATTTCTTTAAACTTACTGTGTTAAAGGGGTGGTTGCTGAAATGCCTCCTACCTCTGCTCTTCCCTGTTAGTTTAAACTATTATCCTTTGAGAAAGACCTAAGAAGGAACTCAAGATATTCTCTTCCATCTGACATTACAAAGAGACTTTACAAAGACCTCATCTCAGGGGACTATCAGTTGTGTTGAGTCTTTTGTGACAGTTACTGGACAAATAGACTAGGTGCTTCCTAGCACTACAGGTACATACATGATGTTCTGAGATGGAGCATGTCAGAGGAACCTGAGGAGATCAGAGGATCCCCAGAGAGGCGAGCAGGAGAAGCAGGTTGCTGCAGGCTACACAGTGCTGGTGAGGAAGAGTTAACTTGCTTCTGTCTGAGCTGAGCCTGGAAGCAGAGGTTGGTTGACTGAACATTGGAAATCCTCTCTTCATGCCAGGTGTAACAAGGATCATCTGGTAAAAATGTGTGTCTGCCTGAGACACAGATCTGCCTTAGACATGCATTAGCATGATTGGAGTTTGCTGTCTGCTGGAGGAGCCAGGTCCCCAGTTGAGCAAAGCCTAACGGAAGTTGGATCCAATCCAGAATGTCTGGATGGCATATGATATTTACTGAAATATGGCATTGCTTGTGTAAGCAACACACCCTTCTCCCTCACTCTGGAAGCCATCTGGGCTTCATGTGCGAGCAGTTAAAAACCGGAGCAGGAGAGCATCTGATGCTGTACGACTCTTGTGATGTGTTTCCCACTCTGGCCCCCTCCATGGGTGTTCCTGCATTTGCAGGCATGGGAGTCTCAGCCATGCCCTGATGTCCTCTTAACAACCTGGTGAGGGTTTTCTTCCTCTTTTCCGCAGTGGTTGTGAACGGAGTAGGGTTGTATGAGAAGGTTGCGTAGGGCTTTACTGGTGCGGTAAAGAGAAACTCTCTTGCCTAGGCCAGGGTACAATCGTTATTCTGTCCAGACCTCCCTCTGCTGGGTCCACAGCCAGGAGCTTTATTGACTCCACTGATTTTTATACCAGCTGGAGTCAAAGCTCCTGGGAACGAGGAAGGGATATTTGGCACATCTGTGCA
Source organism: Coracias cyanogaster (assembly GCA_033124195.1). Taxonomy (NCBI): domain Eukaryota; kingdom Metazoa; phylum Chordata; class Aves; order Coraciiformes; family Coraciidae; genus Coracias; species Coracias cyanogaster. The sequence continues at coordinate 37,721 of JAVSBS010029188.1, read as the reverse complement.
CTTGCTTAGCAAGCGTTGTTTCCAAAAGGAGCTGAGCACCCTTAGAAGAGGCTGGGGACTGGGCAGGACTCCCTGTCCTTCACATAGCCAGACTGAGAAAGGATTTGTCCAATTGCTGTGTTGTAAGGGCAGGAGGGGCCAGTGGAAACAGAAAAGTGTCCCCTGCCTGCCTGAAATAATGCAAGTTTGGCTGTGCTTTTCATTAGCTCCTGGGGTGGGGTTTAGTTAAAGGTAGCTCCTCTGAGGTGGGGTTAGGGTTTCCTCTGCTGTTTTCAAGGCTTTCCTTGTAGCTTCCTCTCTGTCTGTATGTGCACACTCTGTGGGTTTTGTTTCTTAAAGGAAGTGTCATATGACAGCCCCAGCATCTCTGATCTTTCTGGCAGACTGGTCCGTCTTCCTTCCTGAGCTTGATAAACAGTCCAAGAAACTGCCTGTGTGTGAGTGCGTGTACGCTTTTTGGAGACCCACAGCTTGCTTCTCCGCTTCTTGGTGTGGTTTTTTCTTATCCTTCCATCATAGTTTCTGGTGCTTCTCTGCTTCACCTTCCCATCTCCTGTCTTGCTGTGGTTTACCTGCTGCTGCTTCACGTGAAGATGTGGGTGATACTGTGAACAACCCATTTCTGAGAACTTTGACCTGTGCTCTCTGGCCTCACACTCTGATGGCATAGGATTTCTGAGGTGGTTAGGGTTTCACGTACCCTTGGCAAGACATTGCAGTGCTTTCTGGACTCAGCCTGCTCTTTGGGCGTTGGCATTTTCTCTGTGCAGCGTGGATGCTGTGGCTTGCAGGTTACCCAGATGCTCAGTATGGGCAGACACTGTTACAAGAAAGAGCCTTCTCTGTGTATCAGTGCAAAGCACTGTAGCACAGCAGAGCCCTGGTTCAGGGCAGGACTCTGACGTCACAGAATCACAGAATCATTATGGTTGGAAAGGACCTCCAGGGTCATCAAGTCCAACCTTTCTCCTAGCATCTC
>JAVSBS010029185.1:0-15234 GCA_033124195.1 Coracias cyanogaster | reverse complement strand
TGAGTTCAGTGTTGGCCTGTGTGATCAGGCAACTGATGGCAGCATAAAATGATGATGGCTGAATCAGCACAACACTCAGATGATTCTTTCTGCACTGCACCATATAGTCAACTTGGTAGAGACAGCAATACCACAAACACTGCACTGTGTCATCCTGACCATATGACATAATCTTTGTCAGTAATTAATGCATCCCACTTGCAAAACAACAAACTTTTTGCTGGAATGTTATGCAGCATTATTGAGGCCACACCTAGAGTGCTATGTCCAGTTCTGCACTCCCCAGTACAAGAGACACATGGACATACTGGAGAGAGTCCGAGGAAGGGCCATGAAGGTGATTAAGGTACTGCAGCATCCCTGCTATGAGGAAAGGCTGAGAAAATCTCTTCTGGAAGAAAGAGAGAGAGGAGAGAGAGAGAACTGACTACAAACATGTCACCTCTCCTGCCAGGAAAGGGGGTATTATCTATCACCTGTGTGAGGTATCACACTGCTTAAGCTTCTGTTTGCCATGTCTCTATACATGTAGAGATCTATGATATATATACTTCTACTTAATTTGTATTATGAGACATGTTTCAATCTTGTAATACAGCAGCTGCTAAAGCAAGCACTGCAGGGTGAAGGATCACTGAGAAATCATGGATTACAGTTCTGCTAAGAAGTCTTAATGAGTATTTTTCCAGATTCTAATAAATCAGGCCTGACTGCAAGCATGGCCCATAAATAATTTCCAAAGAACAAACCTATGCCAGAAAACAGCAAAAACATGGCAGCAAGTCCACAAAAATGTGGCAAGTGCTCTGGAGAGGAGAGCAAAGCTCTGAGCTTCTGTTTCACCTTAGTCTGCAAAGAAAAAGGCAGAATCAAAGGTTTCCTGTAGACTTTAGGAAGCTCAACATCCTCTTCTTGCTGCTGAGGAGATACACATGGCCACTCAAGTCCTGGGAACACAGCCCACCACCTGAGCCAAAGGAGCATGTCCTTGTGAGGAGATAGTGCATTAGAGCTTCATTGCTACTTCAAGACAATTTGAACTTAAAAGTGGTTTATTTGGCCTCACAGACACTGGAGCTAATTTACAGTGAGCTGCTACACGTGTGTTAACTGAGCCATGCTAAAGCTATCTGTGTCAACTCCTGGCAAAGCAGCAGATGTGGAAAATGTGAGGAGGCTCAACACCCCAGGATAAACTGTCAGTGTCAAAGTTCAAATCAAGGGCAGCTATGGTTTCTTATTTAGGACAGCAGTGGGACATGGGACTGCAGAGAGAGCATTTTCCAAGCTGGCCTATGGTTTGAGAAAAGAAACAGTTTAAGCTGAGCTCCTGAAAACCCCATCCCTAAAAACATCATCCAGAGGCTCACCTCAAGTGAGAAGATATAGTCTGCAATGCAAAAACCCAAGCGGTGAGCCATGATGAATGTTGATGGCTTGCCTGCACCTGCCAAGCAGCTGGTTGGGGCCTGTCAGACCACTCAATGCTGATGCAGCAGCAGGGCAGAAGCAGCAGCAGCTTTGGGCTGTTGCTTGGCCCTGGAACACCTCATGGGTGCAGGATGGGGTGCCCCAGGGAAAACACGGTAGCAGATGTCCATGCAAGAGGCCTAGAGTGAAGGGAGCAGACAATGGTTAGGTCCATGAGGTAGGTAGTGGGGAGGAGTCCCAGTAAGGCTTAGGGACCCAGGAGCAGCTGACTCTGCACATTGGAAAAGGCTCAGTGGGAGGCAGGTTTTCCTGCCTGCTGGATTTTGGGAAGGTGGGGCTTTGGCTAGGACACAGGAATGCCTCTTGTGCAGAGAGCAGCTGAAGGCTGGTGGCTGCACTACATAAGGAGGTACATTATTGTGTAATTAAAGAAATATATTCAAGCCAGTTAATTGTTAGTTTCCAGACTTTTGAATATTGTGTTTAGATTTTTTAAAGGCAAGTTTTATATTTGAAGGCCATTAGATGTATTTCTCTAAATATGATTTTATTTGTTTGGTAAGCTTCTAGTATTCTGATGTACTCTGCCCAGATACTTTCTTTGATAATCTAAGAATTAAGTCATAACCACATGAAGCACATTGAAAATTTTCATAAAATTTTTATATAGATGGTCTTACTATTGCTTTAAAATGTTGAAAATGTTGTTGTTTGATGATGCCTTACATGTGAAAGAGCAACCTTGTAACTTCAAAAGAAAGTTGTCCACCCTGTGTTTTGTAAGATACTGTTGCATTATGCTGATGGAAGCAGAAATTGAGATGATTTTGTGAACCTAAATGAGAAATGGGGAAGAGAGAAGGAAGGGAGCCAGAGCTTGACAAGGTCATGCAAAGCAGGGTGACTCCAGAGCTTGCATCCCCAGCTCCTGAGGCTGGTACATACGTTGATGAATGCAGGCAGCCAAGTTGAGTTAAGCAGACAAACATCAGACATCTCTGCATTGCGCAGTGGTAGCTGAACCTATTGATTTTAGTCTTGATAAAGACAGGTCTGATTCTGTGAAACCAAAGCACCAACTTTGGCTAGCTGCAGCCACTGACGCTCTTTAGCTTTCTCTTGCCGAAGCAATCACTGTTCTGCTAGCACTGTGAAAATGGGATTTTCATAATCTACTGATGGTGCTTCTATTCGGAGGTATTGCTGAAGGAGCTCATATCTTCTATGTGTTTTGGTTTTGACTCTTTCTGTGGATCTGCCATAAATGTCCTAGAGGCCAGAATATTTGAATAAAAACAAGACCATTTCCAGCCCCTGAAAGTATAATGAGAAAACTGATCTTGAAAAATGCTCTGGCAAAGTGGGTTTCAATTAGAACTGACTATTATGGCAGCAGCAGTTTATAATGCAGGGAAAAACAGCAATGGAAGAGCACTGAGTAATCTTTCGTTTGTGTCTGGCAAATACATAGGGTATACGACCAGAAAAATAGCCTGGAAAATCCACACAGATTACACGTTAGCTCAGAGATATGTTTGATGTCCTGAAAGCAGGAAACAGCTGGAGGAGAAGTAAAAGTTACTCCCAAGCAACAGGATGAACTTCAAGACTGCAGAAGCAACCCATAGTGCTGTAGAAGCAGTGATAAACTCCTGAGTGCTGTTCTGTACTACCAAACATCACAACTGGAACACATAAAAAGGACCTTGCAGTTCTTGCTTATACCTCTGAATTAGTTTAAAGGGTTTTTTTTTAATTATTCATCAGCTGCTGACAAATGTGATTGTTTGAAGAAAGCAGTAGTTGTCATTTTCTCCTAAAAAAAATTCTGCTCAAAATCCAAATTGTAATTAGATAAATTATCTGTGGAAAAAAATCTGTATCTGTGTTTAACAGAAGGCTTTTAGTGACAATGTTGTTTGTCTTTGCAATTAATCTCAGATAGAGTTAACTACATGGGATGTATTTTTAAAGATTCTGTGCTCTCAGTCTCCAAACTCTCAATACTGTTATCAGAGGAAGGATCCCATTAGCAGAATACATATTCAGTAATAAGATAATCATGACTCTGGCACAGTACTTGGAAAACTTAATTTTTCCAGTCAGAGCCTGAAGTGACAAAACATTTAGCCAAACTGCTAAAACATCTGTCTCCCCTGAGTACAACCAATTCAATTAGTCAGATATGTTCTAAACAGCAGCAACATAATTACAGAAATAATGGCAAATAGCCCTAATGTTTCTTTGGAAAATGTGCTCATGGATGCACTTTTTGCTTCCTGCCGCAGGCAGTTCATCAAAACATCATCCCTGTTGTGTAAAAGGAGCTTGCAGACTGAACTAACAACTCCATTTTCCTACAAGTAAACCAATGTCTGTTTCTGGTTTCTCTTGGATCATGCAGTGCCTGATAACATGAATGTTGGCCCACGAGTTTAGTCTACACCCAGATCAGGGGCCACAGCCAGGCTGCCACAGGACCATGACACAGTGATGGCTGTAGCTCTGGCAGGGGCCAGGCAATGGAGCCTCAGCTTATAAGCACTTCCCCAAGATCAGGGCTGTCGATGGCCATGGCCTCCCCTCAGTGCCTCGGGGAGCCTCTCCCCATTGTCCTAGCTGAGCTACCTTGGCCCGGACCCCAGGCAGCCAAACTCCAGGATCTTAGGAAGTCAACCTGCAATTTCTTCTTCAGATAATATCTCAGAGGAGTAGGTATTCAGTTGACAATGGCAATGTTGCTGATGATGGCTTCCCTCAGTCATACCATGTTACAGCACAAAATACTAAATGGAACCATGCAAATGTTTTAATTAATGTAGCCAACAGATTAAGATGCATCTTACTTGACAGGCTGTTCCTATGATGCTGGTGCAATGCAGGCCTGACTGCTACTTAGTGTTTGCGCCTGTGACAGTTACAAGGAATGGTGACATTAATAACAAAACAAGACATACATTTTGCAGGATCCTTGGAGAGCTACAGCAAATTTCTTCAGACATCTGAGGCTGTTGGGATTATTAAGGAACTGGAGCATCTCACATATGAGGAAAGGCTGAGGCAACTGGGACTGTTCAGACTGGAGAAAGAGAAAACTCAGGGGGGATTTTATGAATGTCTATAAATACCTGAAGAGAGGGTGCAAAGAGGGTGGAGCCAGGCTTTTTTCAGTGGTTGCCAGTGACAGGACCAGAGGCAACAGGAACAGACTGAAATATGGGAGGATCCCTCTGAACATCAGGAAACAATTTTTTATTCTGAAGGTGACCAAGCACTGGCACAGGTTGCACAGGGAGGTTATGGAGCCTCCATCCTTAGAGATATCAAAAGCGTTTTGGACATGGTTTAGGGCAACACGTTCTAGGTGTCCTGTCTTGAGAAGGGAGTTGGCCAGATGACCTCTGGTGATCCCTTCCAACCTCAGTCATGCTGTGATTCAGTGAAGCCTGTGACTGATCCATCCTTCCTCCTTGCATCCCTTTTGGCCACCCTGCATGCTCTAAGGGAAGACCTACCCCACACTTTAGAAAGAAGTGCCCAGAGAGACAAATGTAATGATACTTATGTAGCACTAAGCCAATTCTGGAAATTCCAGCATGCTTTTATAGGTATTTTGGTTAAAAATCAGAGCATTGTATTCGTTTTCAAATCTGATTATAAGAAATCATTTTGATACTTCTAAGAAAGCATTTTCTATTGCAAACTTAACAAAAAATCCTCTGCATCAGTCAAATACAGTATACTATTTCCATGCATGCAGTCACTATTTGTGACTTTATATACCACCTGAAGCTCATCAAGAGATGGCAGCCTTACCTACTGCTTCATTAACCCTCTTCAGTTACTTTCTTTGGCTCAGAACAAATCACTCCAGATTAGTCTAGGGTGAGAACAGTACTTTGTATTAAATCCTTAGCAGAGATTAGAACAGGTGACAACTTTACAAGGCACACAGGCTTCTCTTTTCAGCTACAATTTTAGTTTTCACAATTTTGACAACAGCCTGTGTGACTCTGGAAGAAAGAGGCAGACCTGTTCTTTTATCATTTCCAAGGAAGGATTTAGCAGAGAGTGAAACCTTCAACGCAAAGTTCACTCTCCCTCTCAAAAAAAATCCTGTCCAAGAAAAAAACAGAAATAAATTTAAATGCATCCTGATGACTCCACTCTCTAAACTACCTGCTTTCCCACTGGCAACAGGAGAAATCCAGGACAGTTAGCTCTGCTGGAGACAGCCAAACTGATTTTGTTAAATATTCACAGAAGTTCAACCTACATAGGCATGGATGGAAAATACTTCTGGCCTATATTTGGCAGAAGTCTATGCACCTGGACAGGGCACAGAGCATGGGAAATGTCAGACAAAACTCATTTACAGTGTTACCCATGTCAAGTCTACATGTATCAGCCCTCAGCAGAAGAGTAGCTTGTCCATGCTTGTGACATAGATGACAACAGATGAAATCATGCAAGTCACGGTACTTCTCATATAGAAGTAAAGGAAAAATTCATGCAGGTGATGGGCTACTTTTCAAAATTTCTTGTCATTGATGCAATTTATTGCCACACCATTAGGAAATCCAAAGAAGGCAGTGTTTCATATTGACATCATGTACCTTTACTTCCACATGTAAACTGAGGGGAAAAGAGCTGGTTTTTTCAGCTTCTTTAGTGAAGCCAGCAGGTGGCAGAACTGACAATTTCTGGAACCAGACAAAATTCATACGGTGGAAATACTATTGGAAAGATTTAATATCAATGTATTATGCATACAGGAACAAATGTGCACAACGTGGGCTGTCTTCCTGATGAATAGGTCTGTTACGGTGATCTAAAACTTCAAATCAGATTTTTAGCATGGACACTCTAATCCTGTTCTCCATGAAGTAAATAACGTTAGCTTTCCTGAGTTGTGGAGCCTGCCCAGTAAGCATGTAGACAGTTGTTCCTTAGGTTTCCAGGAATTTAACCCATGCTTTGTCTGGTAAATCTCCTTGGGTTTAAGTCCTGGAAGTAGCATAGGTAGTAGTGGTAATGACAGGATTGTATCTCTTGTGTAATTACCTGGAGAGTTTGTATTTTAGAAACTTTCCTCATCTCTTTTTACTGTCATTTCTGGATTAACAGTTCTACACCTCTCAGCTGTTACTTAATAAAAGCCTTTGTTACAAGGGCAGATTGGCATAGGGCAACTGCACCTCTGCCTTCATGTCCCATGGTGGCTGCTGTGGCTAGATGTGGCTAAGGGGACAAGGCAGAGTCCATTCATGGCCAGGATCACACAGAGCAAATTCAGCAGAATGAATCTGCTGCTTTGGAAACTGCTCAAATCCACATTTACCTTACTTGTTAATGCCACCCTCTAAGCAGTGCCATAGTTGCTGTGTTAGGATTGCTTTAAGCAAGACCTGTTTGTGAAAAGCTTGCAAGATAGGATTATAGCTGATAACAAGCTGTGAGCCTACTTTAAAATTAAGCAGTTCTTAAAAGATTAAAGGAGAGTGTTTGTGTGCACACCTATACATACACGTCTTTGGCTATGTACATAATGTGAAAGCTTTTCTGGCAAACACTTTTCCCCAATAATTTCAGCCTGAAGCTGCATTTGAGCCAACAGAAGCCCTTTATTAAACTGAGTAGACCCACTGAAGTTAACAGATTTTTACTCACAACTAATAGTCTGAGTAGAAACTCACAGGGAGGGCTCCTAAGGTTTAAAACCACAAGTGCTCGCCTATGATTAGCAACAAGGTGTTGTTTGTTTGTTTGTTTGTTTGTTTTAGCAGCATAATGAATAAAATAGCCCAGATCTTCAAACACGAGGTTGTGCTTTTCAGGAAGGGATTTCTGACTTACTGGCAAGGTCCCTGTTAGCTGGTGTGTAGACTAGAAATGAATATGCAGCAATTCCCAGGGCACTCTCTCGTGGGAAGAAGATACTGCAGAAGTAGTGTATTTTTCACACGTGAAGCAGCAAGATATTTGGAGTTTGTGACATGGGGACCGAATATACAGATCCAAATTATTTGGGGGTCATAAAGCCAATAGTCTCAGGGTGAGAGATGGAGGTTTTCTACACCTTGAGACATGTATCCCCTCAGATACATAGAAGTAATCAAAATCTATGGAAAGGTTTGAGCTGTTGAGCACTGGAGTTAAAGCCACCATGACAGGAACAGCTTTGCTAATTCTTGTTGACATTTCTGAATTATTATTGTGGCTGTATTTTACAGATTATGTGCTATAAATACCAATCAGAACAGTTGGTCTGTATTCTGCTTGCAAACCCAGCTCTATTTCAAACAAGAGATCTCCTTCTGCTCTAGGTATAAGTTGACCATTCATCAGTTGAGCAGTCTTCCTGAGTGCTTACTGTGAAGACTGACTTGGTTAAAAATCAACTGGGGTTAATTAAATTTGCTTCTAAGGATGTGTACAGCACATCAGTGAAGAGATTGTTCAGTATTTGCACTTCTTAGATGCCTGTGTGGCAGAGTTACGAAGAAGGGAAACCTCCCGTTTTGCTTTTTTTCTACGCAAATGACAAGCATTTCAGGGGGAGCTCCCAGCTTTCTCAGTAGCGGTGCCTCCCACACATAAGGGCTTCCTGGAGGCTGATGACGCCCTGCTCTGCAGCTGTGCAGGGAGGATCACTGTCGGAAGCCCTCTGCCCAGCCTGCCCTTTCTCCAGAACTTGACGCAGTGTCTTGTTTCCACTGACCTCATGAGGTCAACGAAGTACTGCAGTGGCATGCTCTCCCTGTCCCATGGGTGACCCCAACCCCACCCAGTCCCCTCATGAGTTTCCTCATGTGTTCCTTCCTTCTCCACAGGAGCTGAGCAGTAGGTTACAGGAGGCAAAGGCAAACTCCTCAGTGAAAATGTATTTATTCATGCAGGTTCATTCTTAACTCAGGACTTGTTCACAAGTAATAAAGAAGCCCAAGACCTTCTGAGTTTCCCCAGGCCAGCCTGACAAAGGCACTTGTGCCTTGTGGGCTCCTCTAGCCCAGAACCTGGCCAGAGCCAGCAGCTCTTCCCTGCTTCTTGCCTTACAAGTTTCTGGGCCAAAGCCTGTGTGCTCCCCCTGCCCTTGCCTGGAAAGTCCAAGGAGGCCACAGGCTCTGAGCAGTGGCAAGGGCAAACCGTTCCCACTCAGGCTCCCTCCCGCTTCCTGCTGCGCTCAGACACCTCCGCACTCCTGCCTCACACCAGTGCTGGGCTGGGAGCCCATCAGCTGCACCTAGGGGTGCTGGGATGTGGCTCCAGGAAACAGTTCCTGAAAACACTGTAGCTGTCAGTAGACTGCTCGGTTTCCTTTATGTTTTTTTTTTCCCCTCCATAAGGCTCGTTTTCTGTTTTTAATTCACATGTTTATTTGCCACTGAAGCCTTGGCAGCACTTTATCTGGTGGCTCAAGTTTGAGGTAACTGTCATGAGCAGACAAGTCAGATGAAAAGCAAACACTGAAAATGATGGCTGGAATTGGAAATGTCAATACCAGGGAAGCAAAATCAAGATGGGTCGCTGGCAGGGCATAACAAGAGAAGTGACTCTAAAACTGCTAAAGTGAAAGCACAGTTATCTGTGGACAGTGTGTGGGAAGGTAGGAGAGATTTGTTCTGGGATTTTTTCTTCTGTTTGCCGTCTTGAAGAAAATCAAAGAAAAGATCCTGAGAGATAATCCAAAACATGACCAATTCTCCTGAAACCATTCTTGGCAGATACGTGTTTAGCATGATCCTTGAAAAATTCCAGCAATGGTGGTTCCACAGCACCCTTAAGTAACCTGCTTCAGCACTTAAGTACCCTTGGTGTAAAGAAAAGCTTTTCCTAAGGCATTGCACTGCTTCTTGACATTTTCCTCTTTGCTGTAATTCTGCCTGTTTTGATGGAATGGTTTTGTTCTTTATTTATGTGTCCCTTCTGAAACGTTCAAGCTTTATGTTTAGTTTATTTAAACAGTGAGGCAACTTGTTTTGTTTCTGATTTATCACTTGCTGATGACTCAGTTCCCAAATCCATTTTTATATCCCCAAATCATTTCACTAATGTACCTTCATTATGAAACTATTTGGGTTGCATATTTTTTAAAGCAGCTCATTGATACGGATTTGCTGCCATGAACCAGAGGCAGCTGTTTGTGAACCACATTGATAAAATTAATACAGTAAAAATCATCCTTTAAGAATTGACCTTGGCTGTTACACAGTCTGCAGTTACTTACATTTTCCCCCAATGATTTTCCTGATACTAGTTATAAATTCAGGGCTGGGTAAATGGTTTGGTAAAATATATAAAGCTTCCTGACTTGGCAGACTGGTGAGCACCAAAACCAGATGTTCATCCTGACGTTTCAAAGAAGTAGCAAATACACTGTTGCACAATGAGCAAAAGCAACAGAAATCAAATACTTTTCACTGTACTGTGGATACAAAAAAAATAAAGTATGAGGTGGGAGAGGACATGTCTTCTTTTCCCCAACAGTGAAGTGAATTTTTTAGATTTTTTTTTTTCTACACAGCAGAGCAACAACACTCCCTTTGGCATTACATGAGAAATAAGAGAACGCTGGTTCTGTTCCCTACAGTCAGCTCACAAAACCAAAACAGAAGATATGCATGGAAAACTTCTAAATACCCTGCTTTCTGACAGACATGGAAATACCTGGAAATTGCTTATGGTGAGGATGGAAGTCCTGGTTTCAGACAGAAAGAGGAGTGCATCCTGTCCTTAGATGTCTAATGAGTGGCTTTGATGCTTCTGCTTTAAAGGGAAGGACCTAAACTACCGCCAACTGAAACAGAAATCAGAGGACTCGCCACATCAGTTCAAACAAGGAATGAATATGCTGCTATCTCCTACAGGCTGCTGCTGCTTGCAGGTCAGGCACTGGGAGAACACATCCATTTTGTCTCATCCTCCAGGCTTTGCAATGACTTTGTCAGCAACGCTTGTAACCACTTGCTACTTAAAATTTTCAGCACGTAAGCTTCTGGGCTGTGTATTCTTTCTGTTTCTTGTTATTGTCAGTACTAATCCCGCCATATTGTTAAGGGACCCCATCACAGCTAAGGGCTCTGCTGTGTTAAGCACTGTGCCAATACCACTAAAATATTTCACACCCCTCAGCTTTCCAACCAGTGGTAAATCTTTGAGTAATGTTTTCACTCATGCCGAAGTGACATCATCCCTGAAGCCAGACAGAGATGTATATTTGTATTGACAAAAGCATTTGTGCTTTGCTTCATTCAGCCTTACTCGGTGTCTGCCTGTATTGCTACATGCCAAAGTGCAAGAGACAAGGAGGCACCCATGCAAAACTTTCAGTTCATCCTTCTTTTATTGCTGTTGGGTTACCTTGCAGGCATGGTGGTAGTCAAGCTGCAAGAGTAAAGTTACAAATGCACATACATCCATCTTTCCCACACAGAAACATTTACGTCTTTGTGAGATTTACAGTGAGAGGAGCAAATGTTTTGGGACAATGACTTCTGGCTTTCTCCTTCTTAATTCCTGGTGCCTAGGTCATTTATTTACAGAGAAAATCTCTCAAAGCTGACAGATTCTGATTGCACTAAAGTGATGAAATATAGGCACTTTCCTACCAACTAAGGAGATATTTCTGACATAATCCAGCCAACCGGCAGGACAGTGATTCTCAGGAAATGTATCCCAAAGGCACCCTGGCTGATTTGGTGCAGGATCTTGCAGGACCTCCAGGCAATGGCCAAGACAAGGCAAACTGGCTCTCTGGCTGCTGCACCATGAGTCGATGGCCCACAGAGCTGGTGTCAGTGGCAGCCCCAGAGTCAGCACAGGGAAGTTCAGCTATGTGGCAGGTGATGCTGAGACCAGCCTGTGTGGTGGGTTAACCTTGGCTGAGCACCAGATGCCCACCAAGCCGCTCTGTCACCTCCCCCCACTTTTCCTCTTCCTCCTCAGCAGAGCAAAAAGGGGACAGAAAATAAGATGGACAAAAAAAAACCCTTTGTGGGTAAAACAAAAGCAGTTTAATAATAACAGAAGCAAATCCAAGCAAATCTGCATGTGGAAGCAAAGAAAAACAAAGATTTATTCTCTACTTCCCGTCAGCAGGCGATGTCTGGCCCCTCGCTGGGAAGCAGGGCTCCAAAACACATAGCAGTTGCTCCAGAGCACAAAGGAATGCCACCCTCCCTCCTGATGTCATTTGGTATGGAATATCCCTTTGGTCAGTTTGGGTCAGCTGTCCCGGTTGTGTCCCCTCCCAAGATCTTGCCCACCCCATCCCACTGGGTGGGGGGTGAATGTTAGGAAGAGCCTTGGTGCTGTACGAGCACTGCTCAGGAGCAGTGACAACACGGGTGTGTTATCAACACCCTTCTAGCTCCCAGCATGAAAACACAGCTGCTATGTGGAAAACCAGCTCAGCGAGTGTGAGGTGACTTACCTTGTTAAGCAATAGACTAATGATATCTCTGATTCTTTGTTTGCTATTAACATGTTTTAAAAAGCCCTTTCTCCTGTCCTTCATGGTTCTGGCCAGCCTGAGCTTGATCACATGAATTTTCTCCCTATAGTGGTGAACAGCATCTCTGTAGTCCTCCCATGTTTCCTGTACTTACTTCCAATATCCTTACACTTCTTTTTTCCTGCCTAAGTTCTAGAACAGGGGTCCTCAAACTACGGCCCATGGGCCGGATACGGCTCCCCAGGGTCCTCAATCCGGCCCGCTAGTATTTACAGAACTCCCCGCCCCACCCCCGCTGGGGGTTGGGGGCAGAAACCAAGCAGCCGCAGATGACTTCCTGCCACTTAATCCATGCGCCGGCCTCTGCAGCCCCCAAGCGAATCGCCAGAGCCCCGGCACAGCAAAGTTCCTTCAGTCCCTTCTGGCCACCCTTTCCAGACTGCACAGCCGGGCTAGCGAGGGGGGCAGTGGCATTAGCGAGGTGGGCGACTTCCCCGTCATTTTTTTCCAAACTATAGTCCCGCCCCTGACAGTGTCTGAGGGACAGTGAACCGGCCCCCTGTTTAAAAAGTTTGAGGACCCCTGTTCTAGAAGAGGATTCCTGCTTACCCAAGTCAGCCTTCTGCCCTGCTTACTTGACTTCCAACACTTTGGAATTGCCTGCTCCTGCACTCTCAAGACATGGCTCTTAAAGCAGAACAAGTGCTCATGGAACCCTGTATCTTAAAAAAGAGATTTCCAGCCGATCTTGCTAACTTACTGCTTCAGCAGCCCAGAGTCTGCATTCCCCGTGTCCAGGGTTGATGTTTTGCTGGCAATTTTCCTTCTGTTACGAACAACTTAAAACTTAGCTTCATCGGCATTGTGACCAAGACAGCTACCAGTCACCACCGTCCATGAGTCCCTCTCTGTTCACAAACAAAAAATCTAGGAGGGCACCTTTCCTAGTGGACTCCCTTACTATCTTCATGAAGAATTTATCTTCAACATGCAGAATTTTCCAGGACCTCTTTTTGTCCACTATGTGATATTCCCAGTTGATATCTGGGAAGTTAAAATCACCCATAAGGACAAGGGCAGTTGAACTATGGATATCCCTTAGTTTCTCACAGAATAATTTGTTGAAGTCATTGTCCTGGCCAGGTGGTCGATAGCAGAATCCCATAATATCCACTTTATTTGCTTTCTCCTTGAACCTTACCTAGAGGCTCTCTATTAACTCGTCGTCAATTGTAAGCACCATACAACTCAACTTCTCCCTTACATATAGTGCCATCTCGTTGCCTCACCTGCTCTGCCTATCCCTCCTGTAAAGTCCATCACAGAACACCAGTCAAAGGACTCATTTCACCAGATTTCACTTATGCCAATGGTGTTGTAGCTGTGGGACTGGGCTAAAGCTTCTAGCTCCCCTTGTTTATTCCTCATACACACAGAATCATAGGATAGCAGGGGTTGGAAGGGACATTTAGAGATCATCTAGTCAAACCCTCCTGCCAAAGTACATTCATCTAGGGCAGGTTGTGCAGGAATGCATCCAGACAGGTCTTGAAAGTCTGCAGAGAAAGAGACTCCACAGCCTCGCTGAGTGGCCTGTTCCAGTGCTCTATCATCCTCACAGTAAAAAAGTTTCTCCCTATGTTGAGGTGGAACTTCCTGTGTTCCCACTTGTGCCCTTTGCCCCTAGTCCTATCACTGGGCACCACTGAAAAGAGACTGATTGCTCCATATTCCAGACACCCATGGTACTCATGCTGCACGCACTAGTATAAAGACATTTCAAATGTGCTCCATTGTACTCAGCACACCATGGGGCAGACTGAAGAACCTTGTCCCTCAAACACTGGCATGCTACCTTCAGACTTATCTATAGCAAGCCTGGTTTTGTCCCTTTCTGCCTTCAAATCTAATTTAAAGCTCTTTCAATGACTACTGCTAACTCCTGTGCAAAGATACTTTTCCCCCTTTAAGACGCTTGTACCCCATCTGTAATCAGCAGGCCAGATGTCGTGTAGACCAACCTGCGATCAAAATCCCCAAAATTCTGCTGATGACTCCAGTCACGGAATCAGATACTGATCTGCTGGGTTTTCCCCTTTCTTTCCTTATCATTCCCTGCAAATGGAAAGATAGAGGAGAACAATACTTATACTCCTGACCTTTTAGTTAACCTTTGTAAGTGACCATGCATTTTCATCAGTTTCATGCCAAAATAATAATTTATTGATATGATTTGATACTAAACTGAATGTCTTATGTTAAATTAACATAAGTATGTTAATGAATTTTGATTAACAAGGTTAAGAATTTAAAGAGAATGGAGCTCCTTTATGGAGAAGTCTTCTCATTTAGATTACATGGAGTTGGGACTGAGAATTTCTCTTGTACAATCCCTGATAAGGGCTGCCCAGGATGTCAAGGAAGATTTGCCAAAATATACTTCATTTCAAGCACATAGTTTAGATCTTCTCTCCAGACAGTATCTGCCTTAGTATTAAAATTGGACAGTACCCTGCACATGCCTGTGTACTTGTAGCATGTTAAGGGAATTACTACAGCAGGAACCCCTTGTTGCTCATTAGGCTAGGAGCAAGAGGAGGAGTTAAATGCAATGTTAAATGCTATAACTTGGCCAAAGGGACCAGGGATGGAGATTGTAATGGAAATACAATTATATTGTTGTAACTCATTATCTAAATTGCATGTTACAGGAATTATTGTAGCACAAACTACCTGAACCATTGGAGCACAAGCCTTACAAGAAGTACAAGTGCAGCAGTGACCTGACCTGAGCTGGCTTTGGTGCCAAATAACTGTGCAACACATGACTTTTCCCGTGTAAGTGACAACGATAACAGATGGAGCACAAGGTCATGAGCTACATGAACTCATTGGATGTTTCGTGGCATTTGCAGACATTTTACAGACATTTTACAGGGGTGGTCCATAGATTAGTGGAATTACATCTGCCTATTTGATCAAAGGATGGGAAGGAAGGAGTGGTAAATTAGGGTGTATTGGATAGTGTGGGGCCTGAGCATGATGGTATGGAATAAGCAGTAGAGAATGTGCTGGGACAGAGTTATTTTCTTCATAGGAGCTAGTATGGGGCTATGTTTTGGATTCGTGCTGCAAAATGTTTTCTTTATTACTGTATATTGCTTACACAGATTCAAGGCCTTTTCCGCCTCTCACACCATCCTGTCAATGGGTAGGCTGGGCGTGCACAAGAAATTGGGAGGGGTCATAGCTAGGGCAGCTGACCCTAACTGTCCAAAGGGATATTC
This sequence comes from Coracias cyanogaster, assembly GCA_033124195.1. NCBI lineage: Eukaryota > Metazoa > Chordata > Aves > Coraciiformes > Coraciidae > Coracias > Coracias cyanogaster. The sequence continues at coordinate 63 of JAVSBS010029185.1, read as the reverse complement.
CATACCACTTGATGTCATGCTCAGCATGTAAAGTTGTGAGAAGAAGGAAGGGGAGGATGTTTA
>JAVSBS010029184.1:0-15270 GCA_033124195.1 Coracias cyanogaster | reverse complement strand
GAAACCCCTGTGTATGTCTAGATATGTTCAATAGTTGCAAACAACTCCAGGTGAAGCCAAGCCTTTTCAAAGACTTCAATGAAAAATTGGCTCATTACAGAGCATGGCAGGAAAAACAAGAGATCAACTCAGCCTCAGCTTCAATAATGTCCCACATATAAATAAGCATGTAGTTAATTTAATTTAATTCACCTGCTTCTGATTTCACACAAACTGGAAGAGCAATGGGAGGAACAATACATAACATGGAGATGTTTTCTGCAGAGCAATGGTGTGTCTCCTGAAGGTGAGATAATCAAATTACATATGTTTATTACTATGGCAGTGCCTCAATCTTCTGTATATTCTAGTATAGAAAGGTGAGCTATGTAACTGAAGTAAGAGTCTTAAATAAGAAATAGGATTGAGGGCATTTCAAAACAGATTTAGGATGTTGAAATAATGAAATAGAGATGTTAGGACAATGAAATGTTATTGACATTACAAAAAAGCATAGGTCTCATTTAATCTAAAATAATTAATATGTATCAGTGTTATTAAGTCCATATACTGGTTCTGTTACTTCATTTAATACATAAAAAATTTAGAACAGATTTCTGCATTTTCCAGTATCTAAAATCAGCAATTTAGCAAGTTTCTTTGCCAGATTTAGTATTGGCAGAATTAAATGCAGTTTAATTTTCATTCCAAAAGTTGAAGAAATGTTTTTAAGAAGTTTGAAACTACATCACAACCTTCAGTTTGTATTAATAGCAATCTGAATTGTGAATGTTCTAAAATAAATTGAAAACAAATTTATTCTTATAGTTCTAATTGCTGTCAAAGGGATGATGTTATAACATTGACAGTGATAAGTGATGTAAAATTTTCTAATGCTACAGTAAGGAGAAAAGTTATTTTACAGACTTTAAATTGACTGCCTACCTGTTCATTTTATCTTTGCTGGAAGCCAGGCAAAGATGCTTTATAAAAGCATAAAAAATTGTTACTGGACAATCACAAAAAAAAAATCACCTGTAGGAAACTTTTTATTTATTTTTTTACTTTCTAAAAGTGATGCATATCCCTTTATGAAAATTTATCACTAGTAACACCAAGCAACTACTAATGTCTTATTAATAGAAAGCTATAGACAAGTTCTTACTTTAACAAGAATAATTACATTAGTGCCCCAAGTTTTGTTTGAGACTATCTTGTAATCTGAAGATCATCTCACACACAGTTTCTGCAGAAAAGTCAAGCAAGACCTACACTTAATAAATATTGCCAGCTCTTTTTGTGCTTAGAACTGAGAATTATTATGAGTGTTAGGCTATCAAAGTCAGCAGAAGCTATGGGTGGAATTCAGCTCTCAACTGAACCTAAGTGCCTGCACAGACATGCCTACATATCAGTTGGTTGCCTAAGCTCCCAATGTAGTTAATAAAGGTTGAAGCTAATAGAGTTAGGAAGGCTGTTCAGATCTCCCTCGGTCTGCCACCTACTCTTGTCCAGATGAATAACTCTCTCAGCTCTGCTGACTGCAGACTGATGAAAAAGCCCGAGCAAGACTTAGATCCCTAAATGTCTAGTGCCCTTGTAAGTGCTGTTGGTTATCCCATCTGGCCTCCAGAAAGATGTGGACTCCTCACAAATGAAGTGTCAGGCAAGTATCTTAGACAACAACATCACCTCCAGTGGTCCCAGATGTCTCCATCAGGCAAATAAATCCCACCATCACTATAATGAGTGCTTACACATGTAGATCAAATGTAGGCACTTACAAGTATACATCCACATCTAAGCATGTAACTTTCTGAGCCAAATATAGAATGAAATGCCCTCTAGTCTCCTCCCATAAGAGGGGAGTCCTCTTTTTCCAAGCAGTGTGAAATTCCATATCCCATGGCTTCAGTTTCTGGACAATCAAATTTGGCTTACTGTAGGTAAAAGAGAATATTTTAAAAAAACCCCTTCATTAGGAAAAAACATATTTTACTTATTAAAGACATAAAATTTGTTTCTCTTAACAATCAGTGCCTTTAAAGTCATACTGTGTACTTTTCAGAGAATTCACAAATTTTTCAGCTGGTGACTTTCAGACTCTGTTTGTCTGTAATAGGGAAATGATTCAGTCACAATGCAACCAACAGTGCATGTAATATTCTCCCAATTAAAGCTGAGAAAAATCATAAGAAAATACTGACAAATTGAAATATCACTGAGTCGAAGAAACAAAACCCACACCTGTGATTTAGGAGCATAAGGCTTTTTCCTTATTTTTTTTAAAGACAATGATAGTCAAAGCTGCTAAGGTATGTTCAAAATCGGATTTTTAAAAGTTTTCGTTCATAACAAAGCCAAAATTGAAGTTATTGTTAAAATAATTAAAAAGATAGTTTAATAATATAGTAGATTATTTGATTAGCAAGTGAGCACAAACAAAAAGACAACATTGCATGCTTGAGGAGGCTAACAGTGTAAGCTTCACGGCTGACAGAATTACACATGCTGAAATACTCTCTTCCAAGTAGAACATCACTTTCCCTTGCTACCTAAATTTTTTTTTTTTTTTTTACTAAGTCTAAACTGCAGTAAGGTAACTGTTTCAAGAAAAGGCAAGGCAAGGCTAAATCATGTTGGTAATCCTCTAGTAGAGATCAACATATGAAGGATATACATTTCCCAATGAATAAATAAATAAATTATAAGGGAATAATGATGATTGGTTCAAGCAGGTCCACTGCTACACTTCTTGGCTGTATCTTGCAACAGCAAGACTAGAAATCTGTTAACAGATGCACTGGAACTTTCCCCATTGCCTAAGCAAACAGTTCCCCTCGTTTGGGCCAAAATACATTTGATCATACATCTAACAACACAAGGTGAAATAGACTGGTCTGTGTGCAAGAAATGTTGAAGCACTTATACCTCCAAGGGTTTTTTAGCCATCACGTGCCTCCAGGAGACTTTCAGAAGGTCTCCCTAACACAAGCTGGCCTAGACATACTCCTTCAGAAGGTTCATAATGAAGTAAGAACAGCTTTCTTCGGCAGTATGCCTTGTATCCAAATTTTCTTCAATATCCAGAAAAGTGGGCAGATAAACAAAAGTTTCTCCTAAAAGGACAAACAAACATGATGGGAAGGCTATGATGTGATGATAAGCAGAGACTCAAATTACAGACTAGTTAATCCCTGAAAGGATGTCCTTGCCTTACTGCTATAAATATTGTCAGGAAAGCACAAAATAAGGATCATTTTTGTTTGAAAACTGCAAGACCCTTTACCAGCAATCAGGAGCAGGTTGAGAAGAGAATTTTAGAAATAAATGTGGTTTGGATTTCAAGTTTCGGTGTTGTGTTTTGCTATTCTTGTCAGCGAGTTAGAAAGATATTTAGATACACATTACAGTTTGTGTAGGAAACAGTATTTTTTATATTAGACAATTTTATAAAACCAGTGGCTTCTGGAATGCTCCAGGCCAATAACACAAAGAGTTTCTGCAGAGGTGGAGAGGAAGACAGGGTGGGGGAGAAAAATAAATAGAATTGACACTTTACATTTGAAGCAAACTAGTCTTTAAAAGAATTTAACTTTAATATTAATTGCCAGAAAACATCTTTCAAAAAGGCCTGCTCTTCTCATGCATTGATGTGCAAAGTGGTAACTTTACTTATACCATGTACTGTCACTTCTCGCCAAAAAATGGCAGCCTCCTTGAAGTAAATTCAAAGCCCATGGCTACCACAGAAGTAGTGACACGTCAACAGTTATTTCTGTAAGGATAGTTCAGTTTTTGTTCGAATTTTTGATAGAATTTGAATGGAAAGATGTTATTATTATGCTACTTGACTATTTTTAAGTGGATTTTTCTCTTTGCAGAAACTATATGTGCAGTGAAGTAGAATAAACCATCACAAAACTACTTGGACCTCCTTTTGAATGTGCTCAGAATTAAAAGGCCATTAAAACTAAGAAATAGTGCAATGATGTAACATAAAGACAAATGTATGCAGGCGAACACTGGAACCTACCTAACCACCAACAAGCATCTCCAGGCATGTAACTGCATGTCTGTTATTTCTACCCTCAGACTGTTTTTTTAATTCCTAAAGGACTGGAAGAATCCCGCATTTTCTTAAATGGGCTTCCATAAATAAAAGCTATGTTTAAAATTCAAAACATATGTCACAGTTGTGGTGCTTAGAAGGTCAATGTCTTCCAGGGAATTTGCAATTATGAACTTCATTAACAATTCAATAACATCCTAGTTGAAAGGAAAGAGTCACAGCTCAACTATGTAGGGCTGAAAGTCTCCTAAGATGCAAGCAAGATGAGATCAAGCCCTTTCATATGTTAAGAAATTTGACGTCATAAATAGGGCTACACAGCTATTGAAGAACACTTTCACTACCTCACAGTCATCCTCAACCTTATGTCATGTGCATAGACAGAAGTACAGGTGAAGCAGGTATAACTTTAAAGACCACAGACAACAAAATGTTAATCCTTTCCATTTCCCCCTACTTATTTATTCCATTGACTAAATACAGCAGCAGATGCCCCCTGAATTGACCCAAGCACCTAAGATATCAGCATGGGGCAAGTAGAAGTGACACAAGGTCATGAGAAACCAGCACTTTTTTGAAGCGGCATTTGGCAGCCACACAAGATATTGCTCAGTCCCCAAACTGCTACCAGATTGTGCTGTTCAGTGAACTACATTCCATCTTTTTGCACAAAAGAAGGCAGAAATACTTTGCTCCAAAAAATGCTGCCTATCCCTCAGCAACGAATTTCTATGCCCATTTTAATTCTGAAATGTACTCTAAAGGTGCTTGAGAGAGATCTAAGGGATTTGATTTCATTGGGAGATCTTGGTTGGCCCTAAATTTAAGCAAGACTCCCGTTGTAGTTAATGGAGAACAACAGGATCCTCAAGGGAATGATATATACTCGACCTATCTCAGACACCAATCATAAGTGTGATAGACATGTATGAGACAGATGAGATATAGGAGATACAGATGAGACAGACACCTCTCATGGGATGAAATGAATTACCCTCTGGAAGCACTTATTACATTCGACTGATTGTAAAGGGAGTTGAGGTTGACTAGCTTACACTTAAAGTACCTAAAAGACAGATACCTGAGTTAGAGGAGATGAAAGCCACTCTTATGTTTAAATTTGATTACAAAGAATTGATTTAGCTGACATAATACTGACCATGACTGATTGGGTTCATGCACAGAAGGACAACTTGAATTCAACATTGAGCTGCAAGGCAGCTACTGTAATTAGTTGGCATGATGATAACCACAACTTGTTTTTTTCTAAGGCATTCATTCAACTCATGTTTAACATGAGCAGAATCTTTTACCAGTCAAAGAATGTAGTCTTAGAAATATGGGACAGTCAAGAATGATGCAGCCGAGGGATTTATGGGGAAAAAAAAAAAAAAAAATCACAGTTCTAGCCTGGACACTAAAATATACTAAAATATTAATTCCCATTTTTAAATGGAAACTATATATGTTCTGATAAACACATGAATTAGTGTTGAAAAACAATTTCGAATTCTGCATTACTAAACTGAATGCATTTTTTAAAAAGTAGGACTGTATGAATGAAGTAATTGACACATTTTGCCAATGCAAACCCAAAATATTTTTTAAAATCATCTTTAAAAGGAAATGTGAAATTAGCCTGCATACTGTCATAAGCTAAGTGAAGCTATGTTGATTTAAAACAGCAAAATTTCTGTTGCTATAAGGACAGACAAGGGAGTTTATACGTACTGAAACTTTTAAATTCCAGTACAGCTTATACATATGAAGACATTTATGTAAAATAACCGGCATAGAATTATAAAGAGAAACAAGTGACAGCATTAATGTATGACTGGCATTTTATGTTTAGCAAAAGATGACTAACGAACTGAATTCTTATGGAAATATAGTGTGCCTGACATTCTCATACCTACCCAATGAGTTCATAATGATTACTGTTATTACAATGAATACAAAATTAATGAATAATAAATTAAATCCTTACACTAAATTGATATTAGGAGCCTCTTTAAGTCATTAATTTTTTTGTAACAGCCAAGTCACAATCCATAATAACCTTCTGAGGATAACAAGTTATGGATTTAATTAGAGATAAAAAGAAATATCTTCTATTAAAATGTGGGAAATTATGCCCTAAAAAATTAGAAATGGAGCAGATGTTGGAAAGTAGCAAAGAATGTTCATAAACTAAAATAATATTCATAAAAAAGGAAATTAGAATGTCATGTTTTTACTTGCAATGTTTTCAAAAGAAATATTCCAGGTTTAGGATAAAAGACGAACTAGCCAAGCATACTTATGAAAAGTTCGATTGGTTTGTGACATGTGAAGTGTAAAGAAACCCTTTCATTTCTATATACAGAAAAATCCTGTCACAGGAATAAGCTAACAATAAAAATAAATGTCAAATCTAAATTTGGTAAACCCCACTCAGGATTACTTAGAAATCTCAAATATTAAAGTGAATTTTTGTTCAAATAATGTTCCCAGAAATCTTCCTAGAAGAAAGATAACTGCCAGCCCCATAGATATATGGCATTTTGAAAGTTTAAATATCCTTGGGAATAAAACATGGAAGATACCTTAAGCAAGCATGATCTACCTCTGTGTGCTACCAGATTTACTGTTGGAGATTCTGTATGTCAATATTTTACACAATCTGGACAACTTTCAGAAAAATAACCATTACACTATAAATCACCCACATTTTGATTCATCACGATATATACCAGCCTCTAAATAGTGATCCTGAAAGGGTCACTACAACAGCTTAGGCTCCACATGACTTAGACCTATGACTTCCATGTCTCTTCGCATAAGGGCAGAACCTATCTGCACATTTTGGAATGTGTTCAAGAACTTTTTAAGATCCATGAATACAAGATGTATTAAATGTGCAGAACGCAGTAAGTTGTTAGAAATAAAAACATTGAAGATCATACCATTTCAATGGGGGTTTTTTTGCATTTCTTTCAGGTACAACTGTTTCGAATAAAATAGTGAAGAATGGAATTCCTATAAGATTCCTTGTATCTTGTATTTTCTTATGATTAGAGCTCAGATGGGAAAGAAAAGAATTTAAGAATTATACAGAGAAAGACACAGTACATTTAAATTCTGTAAAAGTTAATGTTTTTCTGGAGTTGTTTTCTATATGAAAGGCCATACCTTGTTCCTTTAGCCATGTATTGTATCTCCAGCACTGTTTGAAAGGAAAAGACTAAGGAAATCAGATATAACTGGTTTCACTTTTTAAAATACGTACATTGCCTTCTAGGTATTACATCTTTAATGAGATAAAGGTGTTGAAAGAGTGCAGAGTATCTTTAAATATAAAAGGTACAAATGTACCAACTTTAGCATGTGTAAGTATCAACACAGACAGTATCTCCCATGAAATTGCCTGGATGAGGGTAGCTCTTGACCACCAATACCTTTCACATCTCTGCAGAGATTTACCCCAAATTCAGATCTCCCTCTTGTGATACCAACAACAGTAGTTTAGTGAATATGTGTGAATTGCATGTGTTTATACAGAAGAGGAAGAGGAGGATGAAGGATGCTCAGTAGCATTAATAGTACGTTCTGTGAAAAACTGATAGCCATTACTAGATACATGCTAAGAACTAAACTGAACTTATTCCTAGGGGTACCAGGAACTTGGAAGTATACCTGTGATAGTGAAAACATGCTGCAGACTGTCTGCTGTGTTACTAACCATTCTGTCTTGATAGCTTCTACTTACACTTTATTTTTCTCAGTGAAGAAATCTGAGATGTAAACGTCTTTTGGAATGAAGATTCTCAGATACATTTTGCCTTCTGTCTAAAGCAAAGATTTATTTAACTGTATGGCAATATTCCCCTAAGTTTCTTTAAAACTCTTAACGGCAAGTTAGAATGCATTTTGGTACATATGCATCTACACACAAATATGTGCCAACTCTAACATTTACGATTGCAGTATATTACAGACATCAGTATAACAGAAGACACCAAATTAGAGTTCTTGAACTCTCTGATACTCTTTACGTACAAGCAATACACTAAGAAATCAATATAATGTGAAAGATGGATGCTCTTACTCACACCATCAGGGAGTATCAGAGAAACTGAAGCAATAGGTAGAAAAAAAAAAGTGATAAATACGCAAGCTTTGCTGCATCCCCAATTTAATAACAATGGAAGAGGATCATCTTCCTCATCCATATTGTCAATTATGAAAACAGCTAACTGTAATTCTAGGCTTCTCACATCTCCGAGCTTCCAGCTCTTTTTTGTCCACTCTGTCCTTTTCAGATGTTCAGTTATCTTCTGAGAGTTCTGCTGCCAGCAGGAAAAAGAGCCATGGATAGAATATGAGAAGAAAAGGGATCAAAATGGAAAAGTAGAATCGCAGGAGGATGGATAAAACCACTGCAAATGTTCAAACTCATCCATGTTTAAATTAGAAAACCTGAGAAGGACATCTAATTCTTCACAGTTAACAAAATATTAACTTAACATCAAATCATAGTTGTTATCATATTTTCTTAAGTCTTGCAAGAAGCAGAATACTGGGAGCTGCCAAGTGAAAGATAGCTTACTTGCTTAAAATGTCACCTAACTTTGAAAACGTTATTTTGTAACATAAAATAACAGGTTCCACAGCAGGTGGATTTCTCAACTGGAAACACATTAAGAAATAAATGTTAAAATACTTTTTAATTTAACACAATGTAATAACCAGTTGAATTCTCAGTTCTTAAGTGGAAATAATTCCTGTTTGAACATGCCAATCCATTTTACAGCCAAGGGTTGTAACTACACCCAGTGTGGCTGACTTTTAGCTGCACGTTTCCCATTAATGTTAATGTGAGTTTCACAGCTATATCTCTGCACGTGGGTAGAGAATACACCCTCAAGTTGTTAAATGGCAACAGAAGAAGAGAATGAATATGTGGTGATTCCCTTGAAAAGGAAAAATGCCAAGGAAAGAAATGTCAGGAAGAGTAATAATACAACACAAAACCAATTCTGAGAAGGATGGGGGAAAGGGGGTAAGGGGTGGGGAAGTGAGGAGAAAGCAATTCCTGGTCTCTTTCCAGATTCAGTCATGTTCTGGGTTCCGTGCAATGATATAACAATAGAAAAAGACTTAACAGTCTCCTCTGAAAGCCCAATCATGAAACGCAGAGGAAAAAGGCATCTTGCTCTATGTCTGTGTTTCAGATGGACCTACTGCTCTTTAGACCTAGATTTAAAGGGTTTTGGTCTTGTTTGTTTGTTGGTTTTTTTTTTTCCATTTATCTACGTGCTCTGGATTACATGTAAAGTCAAAAAGAGTATTTTCATCAGCGCTGCATCCCTGAGGCTATTTGTTGGTGACAGTTCAACTGTTTGTCTGGCAGAGCTGATGCAGGTTGAAAATGACTCAGCAGAAAAAATGCTCCTTTTTAACTGCTATGAGGTTCCAGTACAACTCCAACTGAAATTACTGAAACAACGCAACTTTATCTTATAAGGGTTAGCTCTAGGATTAGGCCATAAAATCCTGACTTGCATTTCCACAGTGGATACCAGTCTGCCCCAAACCATTACTTTTTGAAGGCTTACATTCTTTCTCCATGCAGAGTAAGAATTTAATGGTCATCATATAATTATATTAGTTATTTCAGTTCAAGAAGCAATATCAGAGGAAATGAACAGTTAAATATGTGTGAAAACACTGCAGACTTGAGGTTCTAGATAGGGTTTAGAAGCATAGTTCAATATCTTGAGCTCCTCTGAAAAATTCCATGTTATCTACTACTGTCTTTTTTGTATATATCTGCACATGCACACACTTTCTTCAGCACAAGGAACAGCACAATAAGGGAGAAGAGTAATTTTTAGTTTAGCCTGATAATAGCAGGAGCACAACACCATGAAAAGGCAGTCAACATTATAGAAATGATAGTTTTATTAAAAATCTTCACTGTTTTCATATTTGTTTTAATATATTTATTAAAGCTTTTTTCTTATTTTCTTAAGGCACTAGAGTACTGTATCAGCTTAAAATCCATAATAGGAATTCACTCATAGAGCATTGCTGGATTAAGTAATACTGATAACTCCCACAAGAAAAATGGGAGGTTTATTCACATGCATTGAATTTTTGCATGTGAAATTTCCAGCAAAATTTTGAAGACTTATCAAATACAATAAGTAACTTTCTAGATTTAGCCTGTATCCAGCCTAAACTATAGCAGTTCTAGCTGAGAAGTGGAATTGGGAAAAGAGAGGAGACCCATGGGTTGAAATGAAAAAAAAATTACTGGAACAGCAAAACCAATACTGACGCTAATGCCAACAGAAAGTGTGCAAAGCTATATGCAGCCCAGTGAACGCAGAGCAGTCACAATAAGCAGGAAAGCAATTCTCAGAAGCAGAATGGTAAACAAGTCCCTCTGGGGACGGGAAGAAGAAGGAGGAGAATGAAAATGTGGAGCAGGAGGAGTCCCCAGCCTCAGCAGACTTCCCCCCTTACACTGAGCATGGCATTTCTGGGATGGGACACACCTGTAGCCACGCAGGTCAGCTGCCCTGGCTGACTCCAAACTGCCCACAGCCTGTAGACCATGCCCACCCTGGGATTCTGTCCCAGCAAAACCAGGACAGTCTCTTTTTCTTTTTTTTTTCTTTTTTGATTAATCTTTTTTCACTGTAGAATAGTGTTATGCATCTCTGTGTATATGTATAGACAAAACACACATACATAATATACACATAAAATGTATGTATGTATATACAATACCACACATACATATGTGCATATATATATTTCATTTGTACAATATCAGTTTTCCTGTCTTTCTCTGGTTTCACATTGTATGCTTACTCCTAAGTATCCATTTAGCCGATTTTGTAAACTATGATAAATGAAATTACTTTGTATTATTAGTTCACTTATGCTCAGCACAAAACTCCAGTGAAAACTGGTTTCCACAACTTCTAATTACAAAACATTAGGTACCTGAGTCTTCTCCAGCTGAACAGATTAGCATAGATCTTCTGTGCTGACAGCTTTGACCTTCAGTCCAGCAAACACTTGTCAAAATGCCAAAAGTAATTACCTGGCTGTTTAGGAAGGAGTAATGGGGTGTAGCTACCTACCTTTTCTTGTTACCGATCTAAAATGTCTATAAAACTTTGCCAAGAGGCACCCTCTGGAATTTGGCATTCACATTTTTTTTATCATTTGACTTTTTTTAAAAAAGACTATAAAATATTAGCTATGTGATCTCCTGCCAGCCAATCCCATCACAATTCTTGGGGACAGGTTAAATAACTAGACAGATCTTTCAACCAAAATGATTTCATGATTGCCATCATCCTGATTTTGTTGCCTCCATGCTATCAGGAAAAAAATACAAAAAAGCAGAAGAAGTAACACAGGAACAAATGATCATAATTGTACTATAGAAGACCACACTCTCTATCATCTGAATTATTTTTAAAAAGCATTATGTTATAGCATTTTCTTTTCATAAAAAGCCTTTTTCCTATTCATATTTGAGATTTACAGTTAAGAAAATAAAGGCACTTAGAATTTACAGGTACTTTTTGAAAATCTATGGCTAGATTAAATCTAGCACATCTTTTGACTTCAGCCAACAGAAAGCCATACAATTTCTCCTAATCCAGAATGTTCAAATTTATAGAAAAAAATTTCTAAAGAAAATAAGGGGATTTAACATGTTTTCCTGAAGACTACATAATACTAGAAAGATTAAGTATCTGCAGGTTATTACAATGGTCATTAATCTCTAAATCTTGCATACAATTTTTGTCAGATAATGGAAAATATCATCTCCAAATAAGAACAAGATCAAAGGTCTATAAATCTGACTCCCTTTTTATCTTACATGTCAGAAAGGATATCTGAGGTTCAGGAAAGCTCAGGGAAAAAAGAACCTTCTTTGACCATAGGTAGCTCAGAAAATAATTCATGAGAATCAAATCACTTGCCTTGTAGTCACCGCATTCCCTAACTATTGTGCGGGTATCAGGTAGCAGCAGCAGCTGCTTAAGTAGCCTTCAAGCCATAGGAGAAAGACTGCTCAAAATGAAGGCAATGTTAAAATACAGGACTGAACGCTGCTGACAAGTGTGACCTTGTGAGTACTGCCAACAAACTTCTCTTATCTTCAAAAACTCACTCAAAGCTCTCAAATAATTCCTTGTCCGGTTGTGAAGAGCTCATTATTTCCCCTCTAGATACATTCCTCCACCAGCTATCAGCAGTAGAAGGTCATGCAAGTGACTGTTTTCAAGACGGATAATACACAAATCCTCTAGACCTCCTAACTAAGCCTTTTTCAGCCAGAAACCCTCCACCTGCCCCTTTATCCCAGGTCGTGTTTGTGCCTCCTTCCCAAGATGTCATCCCATAAATCGTGTTCTATAGAGAGAACAGATTGCTACCAGGTTTGGGTCAGCCACACCTACACACTGTTACCAAAACACCATGCTTCTGGAGAAGTGCCTATTCATGATAGTACTTTTCTCCAGCTAAAAGGGATGGCAGCCTGATTCTAAGATGATTCTGTGTGTAATTGATTTTGTGTTCTCCCTCATAAAGCCCTGAAGAAGTACTGCTTTCACTCACAATTTTTTATTGTTTGGCTGATATGAAAGCTATCTTACTTACAATCACGTGACTGCTAATCATCCAATTTAATAAATTAAAAGTAGGATATTTAGTTACATCAGATAAAGAATATTTTCCTGTTTGTACCAACTAAAATAGAACATTATCCCCTGTGCCACATGGTGCCTAATGTTTATATGCATGCATAGTTTAAAATTGTTAGGTTTATCTTGTTCCACATTTTGAAAAGTTATAATCAATCCATCTAATGGGTGGAAAAAAATGTACTGACTGTTCTTTCCCAGGTAAAGGTCAGGTTACAGTAGTACCTGGCCTAAATTAGGGTTTCTTTAATTCCCTTATTTATGCTTACCTAAAATTTTACATATTCACAAAAAAATATTAGATCAACCTACCTATTCTTTACATAAAAGCTGCTTTTTATGTACCTGCTTTACCAGATTTCTTTTAACCAAATCATTCCTAAATAATTTGTTTTCATATGCTTAGGATCTGCTGTAAACAGAGGTAGTCTCTTAAGTATACTGCACAAAAACATATAAAATTTTATTAAAGGACTATAACATTTAAAGATGCCTGGAATTGTAAGTATTATTGTTGTATATGCATTATTGTTGATTTACATCAGCTGAAAACGGTCCTTCTAAAATGTACAAGTCACTTTGAAACACCTGTGTAAGGAAATATGTAGCAAGGTTAGTATGGAAAAAGACTTTTCACTTTCATAGTCAATATATGCTGGGAAAACCACTTTGCACTTCAACTACATGGAAGTTTCATCCTGCATTACAAGCTGCAGGAACAAGCTGACTGCAGGAATTTGATTGTTTAACAATATTACACATGGTAATATTTATAAAACTTGAAATCTTTGTAAATGTTCTCAATCTTAAATTAAGTTTGAATTCTTAAAGAGCTTTCAGTATGATACAAAAGGACAATGTGAATGAAGGAGGCTTAAGTAAAAGAAATCAGGATTAGCACCAGAAGATTTTAAGAAATCTAGGAAGAGAAAAAATATTTTTGGATATGTTACCAAGCAGGGACAACAAATGGTTTTAAAGCAAAAACATTTCTTTCTAAAATTAGATACTTCACAGTTATTCTTAGAGGAGAGAAGTATATGTTAAAAAAATCCATCCTTACTTATCACAGCAGTGAATATCATAATTAGGAGGAACTCACTGGAGAAGAGTCATAACCAAAGATACTTGCTTTTCTTCAGGACTGAGGCACATTTACCGAATGGTAGCACCCAACACAATTAAAACTCCTCCCATTTTTCAATGGAAGAATAAGGTAGGAAGGAAATGACATCTCAAAAACTTATTACTCAGTGGATCAGACATTTGGTAGTGCAGGAGACAATTCAGATTCTGAATAATACTTCAAAAATGTAATGATATCCTTTATTCAGCCATGGAATGATTTGAGGAATACACTTCAGATAGATTTGATGATACAGCAGGTGTAAGGGAACTGACCCCACTGCAGAGGAGTCAAGAGGTGAAAAAGGACAATGTGAACTGAGTAGGTTTGAATAGAAGAAATCAGTATTTGCTCCAAAAGACTTAAGAGAGGTAGTAACACAAAAAGAGCTGTCAAACTTTTACGCTTCATATTGTAAACTAAAGAATTGTAATCCTCCTTAAACCAGGGCAACAGCCAGAGAAATCAGATGGACTTCACAGCCTCCTGGCTAGGTTGTTCAAAGTTTCTGACACAGAATCTGTCAGTTCTTTTCAAAGATGAACTTCAAATTATTCATAGACACACTCTTTGTTACCATCTTAGAGAGCCAGACATCTAATTGCACGGTCTGCTGCTGTAAACCTTCATCTTGTTCTGTTCACTTCCTCACAGCTGAATTTTGAATCTGACAATAATTGGCCAATAAACACTTCCAAAACAACCACAGAGTCATAGAATCATGGAATCATTATTGCTTGTGGTTTTGGGGTAGAAAAAGAAAACCAAGACAGTATGCCAGCATGGCCATGTTTATTACTGAAGGAACAGAGTTCATCTTTCTGAGACTTGTCACAAGGCACGCCAAGCTTATGCCAAAAATCAACAAGGCAACCAAGGCTGTTTATAGCCATTTAGAGGGGGAAAGGACTTAGAGAAGAGGAAGACTTTTTTATCCAGAAATTAAGTTTCCTGGTTTTGATGACATAAAATTCATATCTCTAGCGCTGATGGTCACCACAAAAAAGAAGATGGATATTGCCATTAGCAAAACAACACAACAGACATTGCCAAGTTTCATTATGTTAGCAACAGAAATAGTACAAAGAATTACAAATTCCTGGATTACACTTAGCTAAATGAGTTATATTATGCAAAGAACTTCTAACAATTAACCAACAATGGCCTAAAAAGCTTCAAAGGCCAGACACATTGTTTAATCACAATGTGAAATAACCAGAGAGAAAATCACAGTATTCTGAGCTCATTGCATTAAATGACATTTCCCAGGTTTATTCAAATTCCTTCATCAGATCATGATGTTTTCAAGACATGCATCAGTAATACCTATTCTAAATATGCTTTTAAATAACTACTTGGATAGCCAAATAAAACTT
>JAVSBS010029182.1:12904-41099 GCA_033124195.1 Coracias cyanogaster | reverse complement strand
GAGAGGAGAGGAGAGGAGAGGAGAGGAGAGGAGAGGAGAGGAGAGGAGGGGAGGGGATATTGTGTTCTGCACAGGAACTCAGGGTGAGAGAAAAAGACAGTGGAGTCAAAGAAAATGAGATAGCATTCGCTACAGCATCCCCAACAGTCACAAAAGCATCTCAAAACAGTGTGGAAACTTGTGTTCTGAATTGCATGCAGAGGTGGCTTAGGTCTGCAAACTCTCTCTGGCTTTTCCTGTGTGATACACTACACGTGCAGTCCCCTCTGCCTGACAGAAGTGTCAATAAATTTAGTTACCTATGTTGTCTTGATGAGGAGAAAAGGTGAGCAGAAAGCATTGTAAAAACAGAGCTCCAGAAAGCAGTAAAAGTAGTCAAGAGGCTATTAGCAATGAACTGCTTTAGTTACCTGCATTACGAATCAATATTCCAGCTTTTGGACTGGCTTTTCAAATAACTTAACTAAAAGGATTCACACATGTCAAAAAAAAAAAGGGGGATTACAGTGGAGAATGTAAGAAATCTGTAAAAGAGATGAGGAAGGGAAGACTAACAATTCAATGTTATAAAATGCTAGCTAGTAGACCGTCTCACTGAATCATTTTAGTGGAGACACAAAGTACTAGAAACCTTGTGAGCAGGGGCGTGACTGGCCAATTTGCGGGTTTGTGTACTGCAAAAAAGCGATGAGTTTCATTTGCTTCTAGGTTTTGGTCTGAAAGAGGAAACGTTGTATGACTCAACCCTGGGTACCACACAGTCTAAGTTCCATTTTCTGTTAGGTTGTTTCACACAGCTCCCATCCACACACCGTCTGTTTCTCAGGGCATAATTTGGCCTCAGATCTCATCCACCACACCAAAACTTGTTATTGTTTTTTTGAGGCAACACAGGAGGGGCAGATAGATAATAAACCTGCATCATAGTTACAACCTGCATTTGAAGATTTTTAATAAAATATTACAGACTAAAATGACGGTTCTCATACATCACCACTAATGCGGTAAATGACTCCCTTGACCCTTTGCCTGTCTATAAATCACAAACTATTAAGATATACCAGAGTAATCAGATCAGTCAGTGGACACTTAATTAAGTGCACAGTTTTTCACGCTGCTATTTACAAGCAGGCAGAAGTAATTTTTCTCCTGCAGTAGAAAATTATGAGTCTAGATGAAGGTTTACAAATCAGATTAAGATGTACTTTTTCTGGATTACATGCTTAACCACGGAATGCACTTTATCTCACTGAAAAAGTGCCTATAAAATCCTACACTCTTTTAAGGACAATGTGTAGCATTTAAAGAGGATATGATGAGAGCTTCAGCGTGTGTCAGAGAAGATATTTCTATTGTTTTCATGTGTCATATTGAATATCAGCCTCACTAATACCACTAATAATACTTCAAAATCTTTTATTATGCTGCGTTTGTATCTCATGACAAGCAACGTGTCGTGGGACAAAGTGTTAATGCCAAATTTTCTATGCAGAAAATAGATTTTCATATTAACTTCTGTAAATTAAATAATGAATTGTATTTTTTTTCCACAAAGAATGAAACCTGCGTACGTGAGCTTCATTTGCTGTACCAACTTGCATCATCTGGGAACGGTATATGCTTGAGCAGTACCTGCCACAATGGGTGCTAAGACAACTTTCATATGAAGTGTGTTTGCACATTTTTTGGTAGCTGATTTGCTATAACAAAAAAAAAATTCTCGGGGAAGAACAAATGCAATTTTATTTGTTCCTTTCCTTCCCATTCAATTTTCTGCCTTTGTTTGGATTCTGAAATAGCCTTTTACAAAATTGTTGATCTCAATTATAGATGTTAGTAGACAAAGTTAAAGGACTCTATATAGATCAGTCAGGGTATATTCTGATACCTTTTGGCTAAAAATTAATGAACCGATGAATGACAAGAAAGGTGGTTGTTCAATATTTGTGATCCTCTGATTTCACTGGAACTCCGTTTTTCACCTCTTTTGATCCTTCTTTCATGACTTTGAATGATCTGCATTCATTGAAATGCAACTTTTTTTTCTCTACATAGACCTGGGATAGAAATCCCCCAGGATAGATTTAAATGCTAAAAATAATGAGCTTGGATAATATTCAGTCAGACATTTCAGTTTCTTCACCATGTTTTGGGCTCAGCCTATGAATCTTTTAATGGGAAACTGATATTTCCTGCAAAATGAAATGCTGCCACTTTGCAGTGCTTTAACTGTTTCTTGCTTTGGCCTTCTATGATGGCAGTTCTTTGCTCACAGTCAATTTACTGCTAAGAATGTGACAAGAGCCACTGCTTGCAATTTGTCAAGACTCCTTGAGACTTCTTTTAGTTGCTTCAGTAAGTTTAACGCCTATCCACAGAGTCCCTTGTGTAGAATCCTTCCTATTGATCAAAATCCTCTACTTGCTAAGTGCAAAATCCAGCTTAATAGTACATGGATAATAATGCCACAGAGCAATCTACCGCAGGGCTCCGTGGAGTGCTGTTAAGAACCTGGGGCATCGATACTCATTTTTTCAATCACCCTGCTATGAGAATGATAGCGGCTGCAGAGGAACTTCCAAGCTTCCAAAATGTGCATTAGAAATGTGGCAGGTATTTCTTTTTTTCCCTAGCAAGGTTTCAATGTAGTACTAAAAAACATTAAGCCATGCTCTAGAATAAGAAGTTCAACATTTAAGGTGAAAGGAACGTGCTTCTGAAGCCCAGAATCAAGATCTTTACAGCAGAGTACATTTTCCTGCACTTTATGTTCACTGAAGAGCCACTTCTTTTGTTGGATGAGCTATTCTTGATCAAATTCAGCATACTTTTACCTTTTCCTCCATTTTTGTTCTATAGTGGAGGCTGTGCTAGTTCAATAGATGATAGTAATTTTGTCATCAAATATTTTATTTTTCAGATTTTTTTAAGGCTCAATTAATTATTTAGTTTTGATACTTTACCTTAAGAAAGTATCTGCCTGCTTTTATTTTGGCTTCCACATAAAAGTTAAGCAGAATTTTAACGTGGTTATCCGTGTCCAGAGTATCCTTCTCTTCCAAATACTTCTCCAGTCAACCCTCCAGCCCTTCTCTTACACAAGCACTTCCTAGATGGGGCTGTCTGTCTGTCTGCAGCATCCCTGCTGGAGTAAGGTCTGACCCTTCATCACTGTGCTTTTAACATAGTGCAGACTGGTACTTTTAAGAACAACTGGGAAGCCCCAAACAGAGAGAAATTTACTTGCCAACGTTGCATTCTGTTAATGCTTAAGCACTGAAAATATTAGACTTGATATTTAAAAATAATAAATTTCTTAGAGCTCATTTCTTTCAGTCTGATGAATTAAGGAATTCTGTAAGTCTGAAACAGCTGCAGGAAGAATCAGATTTAGTTTGGGGCAGATGAAAAATTAGCTAACAAGCCAATGCCTCCTAAAATCACTTCATAGTTGGAGACTATAATGTGGATTGAATAATAAATCCTAATGATGGTTAATGCAGTTGCTCCTGAATATGATAGACAATCGACTTTTTTTCAACATTTTATTCACTGTCTTGATCATTCTGAATATAGGACCTGGAAGCAAAGGCAGAAGCTCAGTGACTTGATTACAGAGGAAACCTTGGAAAGCTACTCACTGGACAAAGGACCTGAATATAGAGAATACCAATATTTGTTAAGTCAAAGGTGTAACACTTATAAGGAATTTGTATCTCAAGAAAAAGGAAGAATTTACATGTAGGGAAAGGCTCAAGAACTGGGTGAATAAACAGTTTGAAAATTATCATAGAAAGAGGAAAAGAGGCTATGATGGAGGGAAAAGGGAGTATATAGAAAGGCAAACTACATTTTGCTGCACACTGAAAACCAACTGATGTATTGCACAGGGAATTAAAGCAGGGAGAAAGAACAGCTGTTTGGGTCATTTGAAAGGAAGACAAAATTAAAACTCTAAACTACAGTACGTTCTCACTTAACGTCCTCAAATTCATGTTGAATAATGATTCAAAATCTAAGAACTAGTGTTACTCTGAATAAAAGAACCATCAGACTGTTGGACGTAACACCCAAAGTTATTCTTTGGCTTTTCTCAGCTGACCTCACATCACTGAGAAGTTAGTCATATGGACTGCTAAGAACATGCCTGGCTCTGAAGAGAAACACAGCATCCATGGAAAAAAGAGCATCTTAAGACTGGTCTTCTGAAAATGAAATCAGATGATACATTGAGGTAAACAGAAACATCTTTTTTGTATATTTGCAAAACTGAGGAGCTGAAAAGGGAAATAGAACTTCCTCTCTGCAGTAACCTGGAGAGAAGTCCAAGCAAGGCAGAGCTACCTAGGATACTTGTGCAGTCATGCATCTTGAGATCAAAGGGATGACAGGCTGAGAATATGGTGCCACAAGTTCAAGAGTTTCGAACATAGGCAATATGCTTTTTTATGTGTTCAGAAAGCTATGTGAATGCTAGTGCAATAAATGCCACAAAACTGTCATAAAAAAGGGCCACAATACTTCCCATGTGAGTTTAATTCCAATGACTTGGTAGAAGTTTTTGTTTGTTTTTTTTTCGTTTGGTTGGTTTTTTATGTCTTATTTCCTAAAATGATGCTCCATTTGTGAAAGTAAATTATATACATTTTAAAACAACACAGAAAAATCAATGCACACTCACAAACAAAAAGTAACAGACACATAGGAGTTAAATGAAAATGGCTTAATTACAGAATTAAAAGTTTAAAAATTGAGATTATGATCTGAAAATGAACAGTGTTCCCAGTTTTATTACTTGACCTATGCACCGTCAGTTTTATTAGAGAGTTCTTTACACTCTGGGGTCCCGTTGGAAGCGTCTGAATTAGTTCGTTTCAATATTATCTTTATGCAGTGACAATTTTTTTCATTAACGTTAAAGGGTAAATTACATTCAACAGAACAGGAAACCCCTTGCTAAAGAATGAATGAATTTTAATAAATAAGGATTCATTTACTGCTGTAGTTGTAAGTATTTATTTTTATAGGAGACTGTATTAGACACAAGGGATTTGCTCTGATACAAAATCTAGGTTATACTTTCTGGTATATACTTTTATCTGAGTGTCACATGGAAGTGCAGCTGAGCCATAATGTAGAAGTCAAACATTTAGCAGGAATCACGTCTTAAAGGAAAAAGCACATGTGCTTAAGTTCAACATTCTGCATCGCACGGGTCTTTTCAGCTGACATTAGAGTTTGGAAATAGCTGTGTATTAATGGAATATCAAAGAGGATGTACCATATCCTTGAGTGGGTACTCAGTGGACAACAAAGAGCTATCGTATTGGCCTTGACCCTGAAAAGGAGCACAGAATGAAAACCCCAAAGAAAACACAACTGGAATAATACTCTGTGCCTTGCATGCAAAAGTGAGGAACTGTTGAAAAACTGATTCAAGGCAAAATCACCATGAACATGAATATGGTGACAAAAATTCTGACTGATACACCTCTCTGAATACTGCACTTAGCTCTTGAAGTAGGAGGAATGTTAAGTCCCCACAAATACTTTCTAAAGGATATTCTGTACAGAGGTAAAGCATACGGTGCCTTTTATGGCTAATTGCCATTAAAACCAAGAGCTCACAGTGAAAAACAGCACCTCTCTTGTCAGATAACCCAGGCAATGTATACACAAAGAGGGTCTTTTACTTCCTTTGTGTTTATCTATATTAAAAAAATAAATGTAGTATTATAATTCCCATTACAAGGTTGTCAAAGCAAAATTAGTGCTCGGTGTGCTCCGAGACATGGATTGTTCAGAGCTTACTGCAGCGTGAAATCAGGGTGAGAAGAAATTCTAGAATGAGGAGATAGGCTAAGAAAGATTCGTCTGCAGCTGCAGAGATCTCAGTCATAAAGTCTGAACTGTTTAAAATAATTTGTCCCAAATCCATTTAAGGTCTTACAAACCTTGTTTTACTTTTCTATGAGAACATAGGCTGGCTTACTTTTGTAATGAAAATTAGAATTATCTATTAGTAATTCTAAACCAAGATTTTTAACATCTAAATTGTGTTTATTAGTTAGACTATTGAAACAGCCACAGTAGGGTTTATGCTGCAGAGAAAATGAAGAGTCCTTCAAAGAAATGTCGTGTTTTCTTCAGTTCAACGCCTTTAAAACCCAAAAATGTTATTCATAAAAAACCAAACTTTATGCAGAAAGAAA
This sequence comes from Coracias cyanogaster, assembly GCA_033124195.1. Classification (NCBI taxonomy): domain Eukaryota; kingdom Metazoa; phylum Chordata; class Aves; order Coraciiformes; family Coraciidae; genus Coracias; species Coracias cyanogaster. The sequence continues at coordinate 34,887 of JAVSBS010029182.1, read as the reverse complement.
AAATTTAGGATGAACAAGACCTCAACCACGAGTGAGTCACTGATTATTAAATCACATATGAAGATAGTAATCCAGAGTGATGCACATCACTTGCAGCACAGAGGGTTTTGAGTCTTCATGCCCTACAATTTTGTTTGGCTCTTCCATCAGCCCACTGCAGAGCAACCACTACCCTGCACAAACCTCAGACCAAGTCCTGATTCAGATTCAAGCTTCAGGCCAAACCTTTACCAAAGATGATAAATCCTCTCCTGAACTGTGGTATTATTCACTTTACTGTAAAGGGATTTATTTCCTCTCTATTCTGATGAAAGAACTGCAATCTTGTTTTAGTTTGGGTTTATAATGTGGGGCAATTATGAAAGGTGTTGGTTTCTTTTTTTTAATTATTTTTTCTTTAGAAGTATGATGTGGACATGAAATGAAGTGATCAGGAAGGTATTGAGAAAAAAAGTTGAAAGTAGGTTCCCATCCCAGATGAAAAAGATACAAATAGACAATGAAAAAAATCAGCTGCAGAAAAAACACAGTTCCTAAAGCCAAGCAAGCAGGAACCAGCTGTTATTGCTACAGTTCTCTCTTTTGAGAGCTCTTTCTGGTACTTTCTGGCAGCTTTCAATTGCTGGTGAGGGTTGTCTTCTGGAGCCTTTTGCTTCCATCAGCTCACAGGAGACTTCTGTTGGCTGTTTTCTGGCTAGGGCAGTCTGCGCTTTCTTCCTTCAGGTGACTGCTGTCAAGAAGTGACATGAGCACCTCTTCACTTGGTGCTCGAGGGACAGCCGTATAACTGCCAAGCTGGAGAGCCACTAAGAGACCTGGCAGTTGTTAGTGCAGCAGTGCGTGCAGACTGTGAGATGTCAGGGAGGAGAGACTGAAGATTGACAGAGTCTTCTCAGAGACCCTGAAGAGACAAAACCTCAAGCTATGTGAAACAAGAAAAGAGGGTCAACTAGAGACTATACTCAAGGGAAGAGTAGATGGAAACTCAAGACAGGGGAAGACTGCAAAGCATGACTTCAGGCAACAGCAGTCTTTCTAGGTCTTGACTTGTAGATCGTTTAGACCTGTAGATCTGTAACTTCAGGACAGGCAGAGTGCCCTGGGAGGAAGTGCTGAGAAGGAGAAGGACTCATCAGAGAAGACATCAAAGCCAGCTGGCCCTGACCCAACCATTTGTGTAAAGAGGAAAAGGTGAGTGATCGTTACTAGGGTCTTCTTTGGCTGTGTGTGGAGATTGAATTGGTTGCACCACCTATTTCAAAAGTCTGTGTTAGAATCCAGAAGTCTGTATAGAATCCAGCTGGTGGCTGCCTACTGGTTGGTATCCCTCATAGACTTGTAGAAGGGCCACGACTGTTTACTGATGACCTCTGCAATGGCAAGAAGTGCACTTAGGATGTTCACAGATAGCAAACTTGAGAGGGCAATAGATATGTTGTAGAGCAGGGTTGTTATTCAGATGGACCTCAACAGCTGGAGAAATGAGCTGAGACAAATCTGTAAAGAATAATTCTGTGCACAAATACAGACTCAGCATGACTAGATACAAGCAGGTCTGTAGAGAAGGACTTACGTCCTGGTTGACACCAAGTTGAATGAGTCAGCAATATGTCCTTGCAGTAAAGAAGGTCAACCACCCTGTGAGCTCTATTAGTAAAAATGCAGCTGGCAGGCTGACAGAGGCAATTCTTCTGCTCAATTTGGCACTTTTGCTTTTGGGATTGTATTTGGGCCATTGAGTACAAGAAGGATGTTGACATACTACAGTGAGTCCAGAAGAAAGCCACAGAGACGGGCATGGAGTGGAAGCACATGACATATGAGTAGAGGCTGAGGAATGTTTTTTCTTTCAGCCTGGAGAAAAGGCGGCTAAGGGCAGCCATTTTTTTTTTTTTGTCTCCATCCACCTATCTGTATCAGGAAGACAGAGCCAGACTTGAAGCTGCATAGAGATAGAGGTAACAGACACAAATTAGAATAGCTGACTAAATGGAAGGAAAAGGAAAGTATCATGGAGGTGACCGGATACTGCAACAAGTTGTCCAAAGAGGTTGTAGAATCTCCATCCGTGGAGATATTCAAGACTGGAGTGGACAAAGGCATGAGACTGGAGTGGAAAAAGTCCTGAGACACCTGATGCAGCTGTCTTGTTTTGAATGCACTGTTGGACTAGATGGTTTCTAGAAATCCTATCCAATCTCAGTTATTCTATAAGTAATTCCTTCCATGACCACTGCACTGTAACAGAACAATACGAAATAGAAGAAAGAGAGGGAAAATACAGAAAAGATCAATGAAAAAAGTGATACTCTGTTTATAATAAGTCTTTACTAATCTGGATACAGGTTTTGCTTTGACCTGATGACTGTGAAAGATTTGAATTTGGCATTGTTAAGTAAAGGGTGTAAGGATCCATTCACAGAAAAGTGGTACCAGAGATGTAGAAACTTTTAGAATTTCTTGATAAGAGTAGAAAAGTAAAGGTATTTCAAAGTTGTGTGTTACTTTATTAGGAAAATAAAACTTGTCAGTGAGTCAAATTTGCGGATGTTCATTTCTGTAGGTAGATGTATAAGAAATCATCAATATAGGCTGAGATTATTTTTAGATTTCTTTGGGCTTTTTCTAGTCTGGAACCTTTTTTATTTTTTGCAATTCTTGCTTTGGGGATAGCTGTCTTTGGTTTTTTTTTGTCTTTTCTTTTTTTTTTCACTAGACAAGAAGATTTGAGGAAAGACTCTAATATTAGGTTTTTGATTATGATAACTTTCTAGCCAAGCTACTGAAAACCTTTTTAGTTCCAACTCAAAACCAGGAAGAGTTAATGTTCCATAGATGAAAGAGTTCCTTTAAAAACCTAAACATATATTATCACTAAGTTTATGTCACTTGGCCTGGTAGTGACAAATGAACCACATCAGAGGACATTCTTGGGGTTATGTAGCTGCTGTACTTATTGAACAGTAAAGAAAATTTTTTAGAAGAAAGGGAAGATGATATGAAATTGCAAAAATAAAAGGATAAAAATATAAGTTTAATAAACAGTCAAGAGTCCAAGAGAGATTCCTTTGAATAATGGTAGTTGCTCTTGCCAAAGAATCAGTAATGCACAGATCTGAGAATGCTGAAAGTGTTTGTTCCTACAAAAATAACACAAAAGGGGAAGTGAATGCTCTTTCTGCTCTGTGGTTTGAGAACTTTGTAAAACTGAAAGGCTTATGGAATCTACATCAAACACTTAGCAGCTTCAGAAAGTGCTTTTTCTGATTCCTAACTAATTATACTTCTATGATACTGTATCACCTTATTATATTGATACAATACCATATCATCACTCTCCAACACTATTAGACTATGTAATGAGGGGATTTTATGCACTGTGACCTTAAGTCACATATGAAAATTGCACACTTTTCTCACAGTCTTCCCAAGTTTTTAACAAGAAACTGTAAATTTTTAATCCTTTAAGGATGTTTCAATGGCTTTAGCGCAGTTAATTTAATGACACTGTGGTAAAATTCAAATTATACATTTCCCAGCTTTAGGCTGATTATGTCTGCTGTGAACGTAGGCAGAGATAATAGTCAATGAGCATAATACAAAAAGCATATTAGTGACTGCGTACAGAGACAACAGGCTATGGCAACAGAGGAAGAAAAAAACTATAGTATTATATTAGGTCCAGTGAAGTGCTATAGATATTAATATAGATATTAAAGTTGCTGCTGGTTTTACTAACTATTTTTTAATAATCTGATAAAAGTGGCATATTATTTAACTTGGGAGCTACTACTGCTGAAATTTAAAAACCACAAACTGCAGAAATAATTTTTTAAAAGGATTAAGCAAGAGGAATGTGGAAAGGAAGGGCAAGGTTGAGGAATGCTTGTTGAAAGTCATCGCAAATATCAAAGGCCTCAATTCCTTGCTCTTACTAGAATGTTTTCTGTTTTGTCAAGGCTGATCTACTAAACAGAAGCCTCAGTACATTTTTAACCTTCCTACGTATATTACCCTTATGACTTCTCTCCCTCTTTCTTTTCATTTATTTGCTATAGGGACGTTAACTATATACAGCCACAGAAAAGAAAATGAGAAATACAGGAATGTCAGATATGTGTGTTGAAAATCTACTTCCATGTAGGTCACCTACACCACAGTAATCTGATTTTCACTGATGCTAGTAATTTGCCATGGCAAAATTGGTGTTATAGACAACTAGATTGTATTAGAAATGGTTTCTTTCACAGTGGTAAATTAGTTTACAATTTAGAAACAGTGATGGATCTTTCTTGTTGGGTCTTTTTTCATAAATATTTTAAATTCTTGCCTCCTCTCTATCATTTTTTGAGGAGAAATATTTAATTTAAAGTTCCTTTAAATTAACCCCTTGCCCAATCGAGAACATGAGGTTGATAGTGTAAAAGACAAGGAATGTAACTTGTAACCAGTAATAGCTTGGTAGTGATTTGTGATACTAATTGTCATATTACTTAATGGAATACCTTGGCTTTTCTCATGGATAAATTGATATAAAATTTTCATTAGGAATTATGATGTCTTTTTTTTTCAGAGTGAAGCAAATTTAAACCTTGACGACTGCAAAGGCTGATGTTCTACAGTACTTGAAAATATGAAAGAGTGTTAATGTGACAGATATCCCTTTCTCTGATCTAAAGTGGGGGTTTTTTTGCTGGACAAAAAATATACTTCCATTGCCATATATTGCTTAGCAATATGCCATTGAGACTTCTGATCAGATAGTAAATTTATGGTCATTTATGTATTGAAATCTGTTCACAGAGTGAGATAGAGGCCGGAAGATCATTGATCTTGGGACAGTCATTATGCTTTTTATCAGGTCTACATGGAGTTGTTGTAGCTTGTTGTTTTCCAGACCAATGTCTTTTTTCTTGTTACTAATCTCATTGGGAAGCAAGTTTCCACCGTGTTTTTTTCCAGATATCAAATCACTTGCCTAAGCACTTGTATACAATTTAATTTTCTCCAAAGCCTTTCTAACATTTTAAAAATATACATAGACTTATTCTTCTTTGGGAGCAATTAACATTTAAGTACTGTCAGTCCATGGATTTTCAAGATTAACAGACTGGAGAATGTCAAAATACAAGGTGAGAAAAGATGCCAAATATATCATAAATTCCCTTTAAATTTTGAAACTTAATAGTAAATTCCATAATATATCTACCAATATCACTAAATCTTGATGGAATAGATTATAATCTGCTGAAATGCCACCCTAACTAGTTTAGTTTTCTGACAGATAATATTCCCTGGGAAGACGGCTTTCTAGCGCAATATGAATTTTAGCAGCCCATGTGGAGAAGGTCTTTGTAGTCTCCACGCAGGTCATGGATACTGACTAGTAGATCTAAGATAATATTGAGCATCACTTAGCCCTGAGCATCTATCTTAGCCCTCTACTGTGCTATAAATTAAAAGATACACTCAAAGCATCCCAATGTAACTCCAGGCAACATCACAAGGCAACTCCAAGCAACGTTACATTACAAGGCAACTTTTAGTTTACTTTTGTAGGTAAATCATCTCCCCTGACTAATGTACAGCATATCTAGGCAAAAAAATGTGAGACTTGCTTTGTGTGCTGTTCTATATGCTCCTCTGCTGTGAACACCTGTCTTGGTCCATAGCTGGTCACTCCAATCCTTCCTGGGCTGCTGTGGCACGTGCATATCTGCATCCATGCGACCAGCTGCCAAGGGAAATGATGTAGCAAAAAAATGGCCCAGGTGAAATAAAGGGGCTATTTTTCACCTGGATCGGATCCCTAAATCTTTTCATTGTAAAGCAAGAGGTCTGTGACGAAAGAAGGAAATTTCAGCAATTTGTCACTGTGCCCAGAGCAATAGAAAAGAAGTCTCTTGCCTAACGTCCACAGAGCAGGAAACATTTCAGGCATGATGGGCACTGGAGAGTTTCTTTAATCATGTTCTCTGTAAAAGAAAATTAATAAAGAGCAAAAGCTGCTAAGGAGTTTGGCCAAAACTATTGCATTGTCAAAATTCATGTTGTGTAATATGATTAATTAGTGCTGCTTTTGAACAAAGATCCTTTTTTTTTTCGTGAAGGGATGGTCTTGCCATTTTTTTTTACTATTTAGTCAAGGTTATCATTATTTCCCTTTTCTACTTTAGAACCAGATCTCTAATTCCCATTATGAGCCTGCCACAGCTAAATTAGATCATGATTTATGCAAAAATTGAAAAGAAGTGTCTTGAGGAACTCTCTCAGGAAGGTAAGATTTTCTGTCATGAAGTTTCTCTTTCTTAATGTTCTCAGCATTTCCTCTCTTCACTACATTTTGATCATTATAGTGCCACTTGGGAATCTGGGGATCAGCTGGTAGCATAAAGTTAAGTGTTTAAATTCCCAAGAATTTTAGGTGAAGTTTCTATTAAGGACAAATTATGCAGAAAGTCATAGTCTGAAGAGCCTTAAGCAGAGGAAAACCTTTAGGTGACAGATGACTTGTCATATTCTGCCAGTGTGGTGTACAAACAGGGAGTTGTTTATAACAACAGCAGATAAATGGATCACAGTTAGAATCAGAATTCATGAACTATTTGCTCAACTGGTAACTAGTTGTGTTAGCAGATATTCAAGGCACATACAGCAGATCAACTATGTTGTGGTTGTTAGTAACCTAAAAAGGTTGAGCTCTTCAGCTTTTTCTTTTCAGTAGGTCTATGGGATATGTATGAGATGCTTCAGTGACTGCACACAAAAAAACAAGAAACGCACAGAATCACAGAATCCTCATGGTTGGAAAGGACCTCCAGGGTCATCAAGTCCAACCTTTGCCCTAGCATCTCTCTAACCACTACACCATCTCCTCAAGCACCGCATCTCTTTGTTCTTTAAACACCTCCAGGGATGGTGACTCCACCACCTCCCTGGGCAGCCTGTTCCACCGCCTAACTGCCCTCTCAGTGAAGAATTTCTTCCTAATATCCAATCTAAACCTCCCCTGACACAACTTGAGGCCATTTCCCCTCGTCCTATCATCACTAATTTGAGAGAAGAGACCAGCACTAGCCTGGCTACAACCTCCTTTTAGCTAGGTTATGCATTTGTATGGAAATACCAAAAAGCAACTTCAAACAGAGTGGGACTCAGGTCCTGGTGGACAACAGGCTGACCATGAGCAAGCAGTATGCCCTTGTGGCCAAGAAGGCCAATGGTATCCTGGGGTGTATCAAGAGAAGTGTGGCAAGCAGGTAGAGGGACGTTGTCCGCCCCCTCTACTCTGCCCTGGTGAGACCTCACCTGGAGTCCTGCGTTCAGTTCTGGGCTCCCTGGTTCTAGAGGGACAGGGAGCTACTGGACAGAGTCCAGAGAAGGGCTACAGAAATCATTAGAGGAATGGAACATCTCCCCTCTGAGGAGAGGCTGAGGGACTTGGGACTTTTTAGTCTGGAGAAGAGAAGACTGAGCAGGGATCTTATTAATGCGTACAAATACTTGAGGGGTGGGTGTTGGGAAGATGGGGCCAATCTTTTTTCGGTGGTGCCCGGTAACAGGACACAAACTTCAATATAAGAAGTTCTACCTCAACATCAGGAGGAACTTCTTTACTTTGAGCGTGGCAGAGCACTGGAACAGGCTGCCCAGAGAGGTTGTGGAGTCTCCTTCTCTGGAGACTTTCAAAGCCCATCTGGGCATGTTCCTGTGCGACTTGCTCTAGGCAATCCTGCTTGGCAGGAGGGTTGGACTAGATGATCTCCAGAGGTCCCTTCCAACCCCTATGATTCTATGATTCTATAAGTATTACTATCTAGCATGTAGGTGCCTGAAGAGATCCAAGATGTCCACATGTGCTTGATCCATGTGCTTTGTTAGGAGATTTGCACTCATCTAATAAAGCATCTGGAGGCCAGGGGGGTTAATCTGAAGAACCTGTTATTACACAGTTAAACAGATTTGAAACAGAAAATTGGTAAGAGGTGGTGGAACACTGCTTCAAACAATGAGTGAATGATCACAGAATGAAGAAGAGAATGTTTTTCTAAAATAATGTATACTTCAATGCACTGTTACCTAAACATACACTTCTGTATTAAAATCAAGCATTATTTTCCTGAAAAGAGTCAACAAGTGCCTAAATAGCTGTATAGCAGTATAGGAAGTACTGTATTAAGAGAAATAATGGAAAATATTCTGCTGAATATGATTTCTGGGGAGGAAGATGGATATTTCAGTTCAGAGAAGTCATTTAGGATCTTGTAGATAACAATTTCCTTCAATATAACCACATCATGCATTTGGTAGCCCGTGGGAAATCCTATTTATTAAACTGATTGAAACTCATGAGTGGCCATTTTCTTTGGATATTTAACTGGGGACACAAAGTGAAAACTTAAAACTATTTATTTGTCTGCTGCAGTAGTTGAATTAATTCTAAAGATCTTTCCTTAGTACTAGGAAGAAAAAAATTGTGGTGTTTTCCCCAAAAAGTGGAAGGCTAGTAGACTGGGTTAATGTGCTGTCTGTGTGGCTGATCACGCAGATGCAGAAAAGCTTGTGCCAGACACACCAGGCTTGAGCCTGGTGTGACTTAGGGACCCACAGACAGACAGAAAATGACAGTTCTGACTAATTTTCCATCCATTCGACATAGACACTTTCTTTTGCCTTCACAGCACACTGTTTTCAGTTTTTAAAATGTTGCATACCATAGTTAGATGGAATTGAAATTCTTTTGGAAAGCTACCACTGTGATTATGAAGAAAGCATATAATATATACCTCTGTTACAACCAAATACATGTTCATATTTAAAAAGATAACACAACATGTATTAAGCAAAGCACATCATAAAATTGAATACAAATTTCACCTGCAAACTCAATTTTTTTTCTTCTTTCTGCTCTGAGACATTCCTCTTTTTCTTTTCTCCTTTGATTTTTTTTTTTTTTGTAGCAATTGAGCTATAAAGCCATTAAAATAGGAACTTACAATGGAAACACTGACAGATCCTTAAATATAGTAGAGTAAAAAGTAAAATTGTAATAAGAACCTGTCAAAACTGAAAATGAAGGAGACTGAGAGACCGGAAGAATATAAAAACATGTCAATTTCTAAGTTTTTGAATGATGGTATTTTCAGATTTAAGTGCTCTGTGTGTTTCCACTAATTGCATAGCAGTGTGACAGATGAAATATCCAGCCATACAGGACAACTACTTCTGTAGTTCAAAGATTTCAGTATTAACCTGAAGGTAGGTAAAAGGCAATGGTCTCAGGCTTCCCTGTCTCTGTGTCCAGCAACACTGTGGCAATCCTCTATCAGTACTTGGAATCTAATGTCTCTATATGAGATCTCATTCTTCTCTCTCTTTTCTCTGACTTCTCTCACAGCTGCTGAATGTTAGAGAAACTGAAAGAACATGAAATGATGCAAACATAGGTAAAAGCGAATTTCTGCAGCCTCTTTTCACTCCCTTGTGTATTACGTTACATATTGCTTGAACTCTTTGTCCCCTCCAGTGGATTTATTCTTCATGTAGCACCTATAGATGATGATTCTCGTTTAAGGGGTGCTGTTTAGATTTTTCCTGTTCTTCCTAGGTCAAGGCGTGGCTTGAAGTTTTATATCCACGTAATTATGAAGACAGAATTTCCTCATTGTTATTTCTCCATATTTGTAATGCCTAATAGCTTCATAAATATTCTCCCTGCTCTCAGTATCCACTGATTTTATATGTGATATTTAAAGGCTGACAGCCCGACCATTGGCTATTAATATCCAGTGCTTTGTTATTCAATGTGCAGATTCTACAGACTTCTCTATGGCTGCAAAATAGTCCAAATTACCTCAGGTGAGCAGAAAGTAAATGAAGAACACGTTAGACAGACAATAACTTCGCTACCTGGCAATACACACTAGGCAGTTTTTGTATAAGTGACACCTCCATTTCCTGAATTTTGGTGGCCGTCAGGTTTGGGTCGGATTTGTATGGAGAATTTCATGTATCGTGGAAGAAGCATTTATATTTATTCATTATATAGCCATATTTACTACAGATCATAGTTTCCAAGCTGATTGACACATTGATCAAGTGATACACACGTTGATGGGAGGGAGTAAGCAGACAGAGCCAGATTCTTCTCAGTGGTTCAAATCAAGAGGCAATGGGGACTGAAATACAGGCAATTCCATTTAAACATAGAAGCACCTTTCTTTTTTTTATTGTAGGGGTGATTAAGTGGAATAGGAACAAGTTTCCCACATAAACTGCTTTATCTCAATCCTTGAAGATACTCAAAACCCAACTGGACATGACCTTGAGCAACCCGTTGTAGCTGAACCTGCTCTGTTCTTTTATTCACTGATTTCCTTGATATCATTCAGAATAAATGGAATTTAAAGCATTTAACCACTTGTGATCAATAAAAAACCCACCATGATGTCTACTGCAGGAACAGGGATGTTGAAATTTGTGTTTTGGGCAAACACAGGCCAGGCTATTGGGCTACTGCATTCAAAATATGTAAAATTCCCTCTACCGCTTAACCTGCCGAAAGTTTTCTTCACTTTATCTCCAGAACACCTTCAAACAGAAGCAGAATGCAGGAAACTAATTGCTCCATAGGAAAAGTGGCTGAATTAGTGGCAGATGGAGTATTATTTTCATTTATTTTTCTCACAGACACGTTTAAGATATTTAGGTCCTCAGGCAAAGTTAAACATGGACCGAGGTGGATGTATATGGATCACAGAATAGTTGGGGCTGGAATAGACCTCCAGGATCATCAAGTCCAGCCTATAACCCAACACCACGATATCAGCTAGACCTGAACCAGAAACGTTGACAAAATAGGCATTATTTTTAAAGAAGCTTAAAAAGGAAAAGGAACAAAAGGAAAATAAAGCTGCACAAAATTGGCACTATAAAAATCCTGTTGCATCAATTACCCATTTGTTGGTTAAATTGTGGTTGATTTTTTTTGTTTCTTGGTGGTCTGAATTGAAAAGAAAGAATAGGAACTAAACAGAACTCTTTGCACTGCTAGAGTGCTTTTGAATTATTTTATTTTAACTAGAATTAACAGATATGTATGGAAATAATAAGCTACAGAAGTTTAATGAGATCAGATGAACAAAGACTTATAATGCTTTCTAATACCTGTGACTCCTCAAGCACATCTGTTTAAACATCAGCAGTACTCACTACTACAGGGAAATCTAGACAAGAAAGGTAGGTGATTTTAAGAAAGTGATGAAACAGACATTATCGTTCATGGAGTAATGGCTCATAAAAATTTGTGCAGTAGTAAATCATTAGAAAATACCTGCAATTTACAGAAGCCTGAAAACAGGAACTGAAAGAATTTATAACAAATATTTTTCCAGAATTTATTAATTGACTTTATTAGCATTACTCATGTTTTATACTGTTTTCAATAACAGCAGATTCCAGTCTATTCTACTGTGTATTTTAAAGTTTACTGTCTACATAAATTCTCTACATTAACTATCACCTTTTTTTTTTTGCCTTCTTTTAGCTTGATACATAAGTTTAAAGATTTGTTTCTTCAGAAACCAGTTGCTGACCAGCTTTCTGATCTGAATAGTCTGAATCTGGACCTTATCTGGCAGCTGATGCTAAAATAGAAAACGAGGGCTTGATTACAGAGTAGGTATTATCTCATTAGAATATTTCAGAAACTTCACAAAAATGTTTGTTGATTACCATAGTCTTGCCCATTCTTCCTATTCAGGACCTAAACCCAAGTTCCAGCCAAACATTTTGTTACAAATCAAAGATAGACTTACTCTTTCAGACTTCGGCCCCAGTATAATCCATTTTTCTATAAAACCAAAACTACTTATGAACTGAAAGATTTAAAAGTTCTCTTTACAGAACTTTTTCTTCTCAAAGTTTCAGTCAATAACCACACATTCTCCCAGGCTGCCATAACACACAGTCGTCTATCAGCCTATGAGACAACGGATTCCACAGACAAGTGGTTAGTAAAGGTAGTTAACAATTCTAATTATTGTGAGATGACTAGTGAAAATATGCAGCTTAATGTGTCTGCTTACACAGCTCTCATTGCTCTTGTGCTCAGGTGTGCTCTAATTCCAAAAGAGAAGTACAACAATAGCTTTTTTTCTCCTCTTCTTAACTTTTAGGTGAAAATGCTGGTAAACATTGTTTGAATGTATTCACAACTCAATGAGATAATGAAATATGAAAGAGATTTCAATTTTACAAGTAGTTCCTTTCAAAAGCTGATAGCGATCCTTAAATGTTCTGTTGTCAGTAAACTCCACAGATTATGCTTTGCTCTTCAGAAATTTTAATCTTCTGCATAGTAATCTCCAATACCATATATTTTATTTCATTAAAATGTGGATTTTGCAACAGGTCTTGATATTTACATCTGGTTAATAGAATGGCTTGTAAATACTTTGGAATCTTTATTAAATAAGTCTGTTTCTATTGGAGCAATTTAATCAAATTTAAAATATTTATGAGATTGCCACACTCAGAATGATGCTTTTTGTCAGCAAACAGTTGTGAATATCCTACTTATTTTGCTCCATCTTACAGACTTGTCACTCATTCAGAACTCAGTTCAAAAGAACTCTTATAACATACAGATCCTTTCTAAGTGGAATCAAATGATCTGGCTGTTCAGAATAATGATTGCTCACCAGGGAGAGCAAACCTAGCATAGATAGACTGTAAATATTAAGACCTTGAGTTGGATAATTTGTTCAAAGGAAAAAATAGAACAAGAGATGAAGCTCGTGAAGGTTCTTTCCACAGTTTTCTTGCCAAGTGAAAGGCTTTAGCCTTTTGCATGAATCTGAAATATTGGAGGCTTTTGGACTGCGTGAAATCTGAGGAGCTAGAGTCAAGGCCTGAGTGTGGCGAGAAATGTACCCAGCCACAAGCCCCACAGGAACAAACTCAGCCTTCTGCTCAGTTACAAACGGACATGTCACTTGAGGTATTTCTGTCAAAAAGCTTTTGGTTGTATGGAGGAACACCTAAGGAGGCCACACAGCTTGGAAGAGGTGGGTTAGATAACAGTAGACCTACTAGTCAAGTGGAATTTCTTCTTTGGAAAGGGAAAGGTCTCTTTGGTACTGAGACTTTTCTAACACGTGGGTGAATGGAGCGAGTTCCTATTCTGATCTGGCAGACTTGGCAAAAATAAAACGCGACATGTACTTGGTACAAGCTCTCTAGAGGAGTAATAAGCTGAGGCAGAAAAGGGAAAAAGTACATTCTGCTGTTCTATCTCTGCCCTTCCTTATTATTTAATCAGAATACTTTTTGTTTTTAATCTTTGATGGTTTAATATTCTATACTAACTCATCATGTGACAGTTCCTGATGTTTTTTTTGCTGGGATTTTTATCAGCTGTCGATGGAGAAAGTCTGTTTTTAAAGTATACAGATGTGCTTATCGTGCCAGATTATTTTTTTTTTAAATGTTTTACACAGTTCCTTTCCAATAGTTCCTTCCCAGAGTGCCCAAAACAGAGAAACACACATACTACTCCCATTACACTTCCTTTCCCAAAATCATGACAGGCTTCCTCACCTTCTCTTCAAATGGACTCTATTACTGTTTAAAGCATGCTGTAGGAAGAGGCAGAATTGAGTACCCTTGAAACTGGTATTCCCCTCCTCCCCACCCCTCTATAAACAGTAGATGCTCCGAATGACAAACAGCTGACTCAAAATTAAGTTGAATACATCCCAAGTCTTTCAGAGACTTGAAGTAGTTCAAGTAGCTTTTTATCTACCATGTTTCATCATTTCCTGGTCCAGCGTCTGTCAAAATAAGCAAGTATCAAAGGCTGCAAATTCAAAAAATGTAGCTCCAGACCTTATTTTTATCAGATTTTAACTTCAGAGTTAGGCTATGTTTGGACAGACATCAGATAGTTACCAAAATACTTTACTGTCTTGGATTAAAATGTGATTTACATGTGGTGATGAGAGAAATCTTAGTGAGTTTTGCAGAGATGAGAGAAGAAGGTCGTGCAGGAAAAATTGTTAACTGTGTGGCTAGAGCATAGTGACATCAGTCTCAGAATGTTTGATATTTTCAACATCTTTGTAAGATTTCTCTGTCATATCTTGTCAATATGTACTATACAACTATCTGTTAGTAAAATGTTGTATATAATGCTAATTCTCTCTGCCCCCGCCAATATGGCATGAAAAGTTACCCATTTCTCCTTCTCAGAACAAAACGAATGGTGTGAGATGAAAATAAAACTTACCTGAATGAAATGGCTTTTCCAGTGAACAAGGACAGATGCTTTCTGCTGCTTTCATCAGTATTGCACGAGTTAACCAAAAGGCCTTGCTTTTATTACCTGACTAATGCCGTACAAGCCACTTTAAGTGGTTCATTCACGTACATTACCAGAAAGAAGATGAGATGCTCTGTGTACTTAAAGACCATGTGCAGGGTGGTAAAACCATTCTAGTGTACAGACATGCAATCTTGTAAAGTGCAATTACACCCGGCATTTAACCTGCGGTGCTTAAACTATGTTTAATGTACAGAGCTGGACAGAATTTATTTAATCAAAGGTTTCCTGTTAAACAGATGCGCTGCTGAGTATAGAAATTACTTGTATAATTAAATCCTATTATGGAACTGTGTTTTTCTCCTGTGAATCATTTTAAAGCTATTCTTAGACAGACTTCCTTTGTGTTTAAGCTGAAAATCTGACTTATTAAAATTATTTCAAATGAATAAGCACATGCAGTATTTCATGTGGTCCTGACTACTTCAGCCTCTATGCTCTTAACATCTTCATACACTGAATTTGTAGTATCACTACAATGTAACTGCAGCATTTCTGAAATGAGCAGCAGAAAATAGGGTAAAAACCAAAATAATAACTTCCTTTTACCTGTCTGCACCTCGGAGCAATTTGAAGATTTTTTTATTTCAACATTATGGAAACAATCAAGTCGCTATTGTCAGACAAATCTGCTAGATGAAATAATTATGCCACACTCATGCTAACATATGCATGCTCTTGTTTCTTGCTGTATTTTCATATCGTATTACAGAATCAAACATGCAAACACAATATTCAGTTTACCGAACAGGCTTCTGACCTCTTACTCTCCCTGAGTGCTTTGTCTCCTTTCTTCCAAGTGATAGTTGGCTTTGGAGAGGCTTGTGGCTTGCACTCAATGACAACTTCTTGGCCCTTGGTAATAATTATTGTTTTCCTCATTTGATTTAGTGGAAAAGTGGGAGCTGAAGCTGTTAAAAAGAAGTACGTTAACTCTATTGAGAACAATCTCACCTACCTGATTCGTTACCTTCTAATAGAAGATTAGGATAATAGATTTGGTTCTGGGTATAGAATCCTCTTTTCTGTCTTGGAAATTATTACACTGCAGGTTAGATAGAATTTTATTATATATTTGAAATCAGCGGCCAAGACTATATGGCAGGTCTACAACTTAATTCAGTTATGAATTAGAGAGATGTCCTTCACATCAACATACAGAAATTTACATACTTGTAAATCCAACAGGTGTATAAATTAAATACTGCATCTGATTTAGGTTCCAAAATTGCTGGATTTCATAGGTTACTTATTAGAAATAACTAGCTGAAAATAAAAATGAGTTTAAATTACACAACTATCGAAAATGCACTCTCGTTTATAAGGTTAATTCTTACAAAAAGTATTACTGATAGAGAAATTTTATTGCTTTCTCTTTTTATATTTGTCTGAATACTGTGAGCAGAAAAGTGACAGCTTCTCGACAGAAGATATTTAACCACGTCTTGCTCTTAGTACTTCACTTTTCAAGAAGTCTCATCGATTACAATACTTCAGCTACGGTAATAACTGTAATGACACTAATTACTGTAATTTCGTACCAAGAAAGGACAGTTATTCTCCAGTAATCTCATTTGTTTGTGTTTATCCTTAGCTAGTTTTGCAAAACCAAAGCCCCACCTCTGCAACTATCTCAGCTACACATACAGAAACATATTACACTCTGTTGCCTCAAGTATGGAGGAATTTCCTAACTTTGTTTTGGGTAATTTTCATACTAGAGCTATTTATATGGACAATTTATTCTCATTCTTTTCCCTTTAATAACCCAGAAAATTAAAGACAACTGCTTCTTTAATGCAACATTATAGTTAAAATTTAACAGGAGTACAATTTCACAACTGACAAAATGAAAGGCTGATTTTAACTACAGCAACATATAATAGCCATTTCAATATTAGAAAACATCAAAGGAAGTGTACGACTACCTGATATAATAGGCATATCTATTTAAAAATACATATAACAAACAGAGCAAGAAAATGTTGTAACCAGCAGGGATCTCTTTGCTGACTGAATCACAAATGACAAAGGAAAGTGATGAGAAGAGAGCAACCACTGACTGTGGGTTTTAATTTATGGCTAGACAGAAATATGTTAAAGAGTTATCAGTGAAATTCTAACGTTCGCCAGCTAGGAAATGGTGGAAATGTACTAGATAGGTTATTCTTCAGAAGAACTAATTCTCAGCTCAGATGTATGTTTTTTTCAGTAACTTCAGCTTTATTGTTCGCTCGTCTGGGAGATTACCAAAATGATTCCCAGGTGCACGTTTTGAAATTTCCAAAGTTTGAACAGAGCAGAGACCTCTAATCTCTGATATGGCCTTTGAATTACTTTGAGAGACACTTATCTTCCAGCTATACCATACTCTAATAAAGATTATAAGGCTCTTACAAGTCTGTCTCACTTAGAATCATAGAATCACTCAGGTTGGAAAAGACCCTTGGGATCATTGAGTCCAACCATCAAAACTAGTCTACAAAGTTCTCCCCTAAACCATATCCCCAATACCACATCTAAATGACCCTGGAACACCTCCAAGGATGGTGACTCAACCACCTCCCTGGGCAGCCTATTCCAGTATCTGACTACTCTTTCTGTGAATTTTTTTTTTTCCTAATGTCCAGTCTAACTTAACCCTGTGTAAGTTCCCTTATCACTATTGTCCCATTGTGTGCTACCACAGTTTGCTTTAAGGAAAACCAGAGTGTTGGGGAGACATGCTTTGAGTTTTTCTTAGCTCCCCACTTCAGCTTTCGAATAATGAAAATTTTATTATATTCCTGGGTAACACTATGTGGTGTATTTCCTTTACTATGGATGACATTAGGTCAAGTATGTAATTTCCAGTATTCAATCAGTTCTGGTGAATTCATAGGAAATTTTTACACTGTTAGAGCTAAGATTATGCTTTTGAATAGTGGTAGAAATAATAATTTAACTTTAACTAACTTATATCTACTTTCTCCAAGTTTCTTCTCCTGCACTTATTTTTGAGGGAGTAAAAAATATTTTTTCCATTTATTTGAATTCAAATAGCCTTGTATGAGAAACAGTCACAAAATGTAACTGAGTCAGTAATTTACGAAAGAAAATTTTCAGCTAACACAAACACTTATGCATTCTTAACAAAGGACACACATAAATAACAAGAATAAAAAGGAACCCACTTTTATTTGCTCTACTAAGTCTGGACTAGCAGAAGCTGTTCCTTATCACACCAGGCTAAAAACAATTACAATTATCAAATGGAAAAAAAGGAACTGTCTGTTCTTTTGCAATAATACTCACCTAAAATCTTCAGCTCAGCACTGGCATAAATGGTGCCATACTTATTTTCTGCTAAGCACTGATACATTCCAGCATCTGAGAGATTCACACTGTGGATCATCAGAACACCATTAATCATCTCGATCCTGCTCTGTAAGGGAATAAAAAGAATAAATTTTATAAGCAAACAGGTACTGGAAATTTGCTGGGCTATTAGCTTAAGTCAAAGGGATAAAAGACATTATTAAGCTAAAATAAAACTGAGCAACAAATTACCTTGAGCTTATTTTTTTCTTGTTATAAAGAATGACAGGAATAAAGTGGATGGGAGAAGGCAGAAAAAACTCCCAAAATATTTAAAGGTAAATATTTTTCAGTGCAAGCTTCCCATCTCCAAAGCTTGCTAATGTCTGTTTGTTTATCTGCTATCACTCTTACATGATTTTTAAAAGCAGTTCATCATGGGAAGATTAATTAGTCAAGAAGTTAGTTGTGGGTGTAATGTATCTGATGATCTTCACATCTCTAGCAAGTGTTTGGTTTCAGTCATGGTAGTCTTTTCAAAAAGTAGATATAAAACATTGCTAGCATGAATAAGAGTGAAAATGTCTGACCACCGTCATCATTAGTGCACATCCCTTATTTGAAAGGTCCACTAGTAGAAAATAATTACCACAGCTGGAAGAGAAGGGGCATTAATAACTGTATATGGAAATGTGTACCTCGTGGAGCTGTATAAGGAATAATTTGAGCTCCTATAAAATATCTCTATGTTTCATTATTACAGTTCTTTTAGGTTTAATTAAAATTGATAAGGAATAAAGTGTTTGGGAATGCAGCAGAAACTGAAAAAAAGTTCTTTATGTTGTAAGCCCATAGTTTAAACTGAAATTTAATGCAAAATTTCAGAGCCTGGTGCAACTAATGGTTTGGAAAATCAGAAAACCGAAAAGTACAGCTATTTAAATTGCTTCAATTTCAGGACTGATAGCTTGAACTAAAAAGGCAGAAATGGATAAAGTAAAGGCATATAACCTTAATTTCAATGCCTCACAGCTTCAAAAGTAAACTGTGTTTATGTTTCCTTTCTCATTGTTTGCATAACTGGTGGATGTTCACAGATAGAAACGACATTCACTGAAAAGAAAACTATCTTTTATATTCATAAATCCGTTCTGTGAATTCATTTATAAATGGAGACATTTTCTCCCAGAACTGAAAAGCTTTATTTTAATCTGGAAAAATGCATGAAATAAGTTTACAAAACTTATAATGTGGGCTGATGTGTTGATGATCCAGTGAGGGAAGCAGAACGAAGTGAAATAAAAGGCAAACCATACCATGAGTGGTCTTTTAAAAGAAAAAAAAAATTATTTAGATCTAATTCTAAAATATATCAGGTGACTATAGTTAAAGACTTTACATTTTGAGAGTCTTACATGGACCATTTTAATGGTCTTGATGGTGAGTTCTGTTACTTGCAGAGAAATAATGGAGTTGAAAACTAGTGAAAATATAATAGTAATTGTAACTCTTACATCAACCTCTTAGTGTTTTTAAGAGTATGATTATTTACAATAAATTGAGGTAAATAACACAGTATAAAATCAGATGAACATGAAGGAATCTGATGCAGCAAAATGCCTCTGTGTCAAATAAAAAACCAAATCCAACCAAAACCAACATACTGGAGATTACTTAGATGTACATTATTGTACAATGGCAGATGCTGTTGCAGACACGGTTTAGAAGGTGCCGTCTCCCAAATATTTCTGACCTAAACAGAATTACTGATGAATGCAATTGTACATGGCTTGAAATGGTTCAAACAAGACATGGACAGAAAACCTGTCTTAAGAAACTAACACAGAAAACTAATTTCTGAAGGACTTTTCAGTATTTTCTTTAATTGACTTTATCTGACTGAAAGGAGGAACATGCAACATACGGGTGACGCAGTGTCTAATGTACCTGTGGCCAGAGAGGAACTCCATTTTTCAGCCAACGATATGTAGGCCTTGGCTTTCCAGTGGCTTTACATTCCCAACGGAGCTGATCTCCACTGTCTAATTGAGTATCATTAAGTTTCTCCACCCAATGTGGGTAGGCTGCAAGAAAAAAATACCATGCTGTATACAAAGCTTATAAACTGGCAAATCTCTAGCTGATATGCGAAGACCTAATCAATTAAAGATCTTAAATGATGGCCTTTACAAAGTGTAGCTTACTCTCAGAAAGAAGCACACTTAAGCAAACAACCAAAACCAAAAGTGAAAGTAACAAAATTAACAAGACTCCATAGCTTTAAAGGAAACGTTGTAGTAGCAACAGGCAGTGAGTAGTATCATGACCAGGAATAGAAACCTGCCTGATTTAATAAAGTCCAATGGATTGAATTACAGGACTATATATTAATGCATTAATTATTACTGAGTTTAAGAGCATTTGCCTGGTAGTCAGAATATTTAGTAACTTCTCAAGATCTAAGTTATTTAAATTCTGGTAAGGAGGTTTGCTTGTTGGTCAACATAGACCATTTCATGAAGTTTGCTAGGAAATTGTGATTTATTCAGGTAGGAATGACTGGGTATTTAGTAAGGTATTTGCACATATTTTTGTTAAAGTGTCTTCAAGTATAATTCATATAGTATATTATACTATATGTTTTTATTATATTATACTATTTTATTATATTATTATATATATAATATAATATTATATTATTATACATATTATACTATTTTATTATATTATACTGTTTATATTATATTATATTATATTATATTATACTATAATGTTTTTAAGCACAGAACCCATGACATTTCCAGCATTCATCAAGAATATAAATTTCACAGTAAGTCAATGGCAAACTTTTTTTAAAGGCAGACAGTTGTTAGGTGCATATGTGATCATTTGTACCTAAATTTCATGTAATGATCTGTCAAAAAGTGCAGTGGTTTAGACCCAGAAAGCAGCTGAGCACCACATGGCCGCTTGCTCACCCCCTCACCTCTGCCTGTGGTGGGATGGGAAGGAGGATAGGGAGGAAAAGGCAAAACCCTGTGAGCTGAGATAAGTAGATTTTAATAGAACAATGTAAGAGAAGAAGAAACAGCAGTAATAACAACAATAGCAAGGAAAAAATATATAAAGCAAGTAATATAAAATGTACTGACTACGTAAACCTGCACTGACCCAAAAGCCTGTGCCTTCATCCACATCCCACCCAGCCCATCCTTCTCCCTTAAATAGCAGACACGATGTCAATATGGTATCAAACATCCCATTGGCTGGTTTGTCAGTTTATCCTGGTTGTGGCCCTCTCCCATCTTCTGGTGAAAAATCCTAGCTGAACCCAGGGCAAAAGGCAGAGAAGGATTTTTTTTTGAAGAGAAGCCTATCTTTAATGCCAGATAGTTATATGTAGGATCGTGTAATTTGGAAAATTTTGCATGACTTAGTGGGGAGATGAGCGTTCATAGGCAGAAATAAAAATGCACGGTGAAAAGCCAACTTTTGGGGTTTTATACTGTAAGCGTATCAATTTGTGTAGCAAAGAGGATGATAGATGAAGTTAATTAATTTATTGATATCAAATACTGAGGGTTTTTTTCAAATAGTAGAGAATAAGTAGCTAAAAGGCCTTCGGTGTTAAAGGAATGTAAAATTTTCCTGCTTGGTATGAATAGAAGTCCAGATCTGTCACAACAAAGCCTCTGCTTCAAATGTTGGATAATTGATAACATACTTAAACATGGGGAACCGAGTTTAAAAATAAATCTTTGAATCTAGCTGGCATTTGGCAGGTCACCAATCAAAGACATGAGAAGATATGAAAAGGCGTGACAGGTGACTAACTGCTGCTAGCTTACATCTTGTGCATGGATGATAAAGAAAGTGAATGAGGTGTTTATCATTCCTCAGCAGAGGATAGTCTGCTTTAGAGTCCCTAACCAGACAGTAGTCAGAAGCTGGAAATGTATCAGAGAAAGAATTACTCGTTGCTCTTTTAGTAGAGGAAAGCAGTGATAAGATTGACTCAACCTCACTCCCAAATCCAAGACCAAAAACATCTGCTTCCTTATTCTTATTAGGGTCAAGTCAATGCATGACATGTTCTCATGGAGGCATCCATAGATGGAAAGCAGCAGGTATCAAAATAGGGGTTTATTGCAACCCAAGTTATCTGGCACTCTTACTGCCAAAATAAAAGTTTGAATGTCTGTAGGGAATCACAGAATCACACAGAATCCTCATGGTTGGAAAGGACCTCCAGGGTCATCAAGTCCAACCTCTGTCCCAGCATCTCTCTAACCACTACACCATATCC
>JAVSBS010029182.1:0-12439 GCA_033124195.1 Coracias cyanogaster | reverse complement strand
TGAAGAATTTCCTCCTAATATCCAATCGAAACCTCCCCTGATGCAACTTGAGGCCATTTCCCCTCGTCCTATCATCACTAATTTGAGAGAAGAGACCAACTTAAGTTATAGTGATACTGTCTCAGTTTGGGATAAATATACTACAGCGGTCCTGTAAGGAGGACCATGGATCAGTGGCTTTATTGTGTGAGCCTCATTCATTTGTGAGCCTAAGTCTTTTCTAAGGATTGTATCCTTGAAGAGGAGCTCAAAGACTGGTAAGGAGGGCACATCCTGCCCAAAGATGCCAAGAGCTGCATAACTGCCAAAGAAACAAGAAGTCAGCAAAAAATCTGCAGTGGGGGAAAGGTAAAGGTGGCAGTGGGAGATCAGGACCATCCATCCCGTTCAGGACCAAAAAGACTTGTCTCCCCCAGCCTTGATGAATGTAAATTTAGTCAGGTTTTTACTAATCATGTAGCAGGATAAATACGTTGTGGCTCCTTTGTGTGGTGTGCTAGCTTGGTGGAGTTACCACCGAGCATGTTTTTCAGTGCAGAAGTGGAATAAAAGACTGCTCCGTGCTTCACACAGCAGGTAAACGACCCCAGATTTGGGATAACATCTTGATACTCATGACACGGGTTTTCCTCTGTAACCACAACTTCCACATAAACTTGAATAGCCTTTGAACTCACAATTTTCAAGCTGTTGAACTTGCCATCAGCCAAACAATGACTTGGATTCCTGCCCCTTTTGAGAATAAGGTAGTAGATGTAATGCAATAGGTAGATGTAGCAGGATTGTACACGCATGATTGAGAGAAATATTTTCATTACTTTTTGGATTCCTTTCCCCTCTCTATGTACTCCTTACTTTACCACAGAGAGTTCTCTCTCTGCTCATTAGCAAGGGCCAATGTCCATAATATCTTGTTCTTAAACCCTGTCAATAATTATAAAAGTCAAATGTTAAAGTGGATGGACAACCTCTGACTTTATTATTCTTTTTTTTCAACAAAAATGTGTTAGCATCATCCTAATATATATGCAGGTGAAGAAAACTTCAGTCCATAATTCTACTTAATTTTAATTAGAAAATATTAAAATATAATATATATAATTAGAAAAGATAAATATAAACATTTAAACAAATTGCAAAAGTAACAGGTACTTTTTTGTTTTTAGAAATACAGCTTTCATCTTGGGGAAGAATGGGTGTTTGCCTGTTTTTTATCTGTCCCATGAAGACTTTTGGGGTAAGTGGTAAGAGTAGAAGGATGTGTCTTATTATTCTGTAGTTTTTATGGATATTATGCCATAGTTTTATATGGTGCTCCTGGGATTTTAAAATCACTGTCTAATCCCTGATTTATTTTATGCTGCACGTCTGCACCTGTTTATTCAAGGATGTCAAAATGTTTTACAAACACAAATTGGCAATAAATACGCAAGCTTACAGGCCAGTTTTTATATCCTCTGAGCAAAATGAAATTCAGATGCAGAAAACTCAGCCTACTTTCTCAAATTATTAAGTGACTTTTTAACTGAAAGAAAATTAAGGGCAAAATTTTACGTATGTAAATTACTTCCTATAGTGTCCCAAAATGTGAATGAGTATGGAGTTCGGGGTGAAAAAAAATAGTTTTCTGGACACGAGGCCAATTGAGAAGTCTTCAGTAGGAGAAGGAAAGGTATCTAGAACAGTGAGGAAGATAAAATAACATATTTAAATCGAAGGTGCAATTCTGACCACAAAAATGTCTTCCTCTTTAGCCAGATTTACTGAATGAGGCTAACCTTTAGTGACGCCCGTGGACTTTCTTTCATACAGTTTTATAAGGAGGTGATTAAAATGGTTTTTAAAATCAGTACACTATATTACAAAAAAAAAAAAAAAAAAAAGAAAATGCCAAAAAAAAGTGTTTTTTGAGGTCTGCTTCACATCGCCCTCCTCTGCTGAACTGGCACTAGTGAGTAGGTAACACAGAAGAAAACCCAAAAGGTTCAGAGCAAGAGGGGAGCAGGAATTGCAGAAATTAGCACTTGCAATTGGGAAAAGGCTGCTTGCCAGGATTTGTGGAGGAACTGTGATTACAGATGGTTAATGGCTAATTTATCCACCCAAAATTTTAATTTTTGTGCTCTCTTCTATTAAATTTCAACTTGAATATGATATCATGAAAACTTTCAAAATGAGCAAATGGGGAAAAATCACACGTCTCAAAATTGGTTGCCGTGAATATGAAGATGCCTTCCATTATCAGAATTATGTTTTTTAATGCCTTTGCCAATCCCACGGCTGAATTTCCACTAAGAGCTGAGACTACAACAATCTGAAGTTGTCAGCATCCAAAATACAACTTTCTGAACAACATCCAAAGTGCCACCTGCATCAGGCAGTCATGGTATATCTGTACTGCAGCATCAGGTAGGAAATGAAAAATCACTAGTTTGTGATTAAATGTGACCAGACAGGCAAACTGGGCATCCTGAGCTTTCTCTAAAATATTCTGTGGTGACCCAGATCAGATGCAACTGATGAAATGAAGATTCGAACAGACAGCAAGGGAGTTCCGAGAGGTATGCAAATTGTGAGACTGCAGTATGACACAGCTGGTCCTACAGCCTGCTCTGAAATTTTACAAGAAACCCTTGGTAAGGAATGATGGCCTACATCTGAATTCCTGAGTCAAAATGATCGTCGTATCCTGGGGGAATAGGTTGTCAGTGAAAAGAGAAATGTAAATAATTCATGTTGACTGTTGTTATGATTAAGAGGTAGAGCAAGAAATGCTGTTTCAAGTAATGCCCACAAATCATGCCATGGCAGCTGTCAGCAAAGGAAGCTGACAATTTTGTAAACGTTTGGCTAAACCTTGTGCTGCTAAAAAACCCAAAACCCTCTTACACCTCTGGAAAGGGCTGTTGAGGTTTGTAGGCCAGTGAGACGCTAATGTTGTCCTCAGGGGTACTGTAGGCTGCGAGAGTCTCACTGGTGAGTATTTATTCTCAAGGCCAAGAAAAGGTACTTGCAGGGGATTAGTAACTTTTTGTGCTCCTTATTCTGCTGTACTACAGGTTGCTGCCAGTTTCCTCCATCTGGAAGCCCTCTGTTACCTGCTCTGACCTTGCTCCCTGATAATGCAGATGGATAGAACTCTGACTGGGACCTGGTTTTGACTTACCTGTAAGATAGTGTAACATATAATAAGAGACTTCAGAGAAATTTAATAAATTACTACTCTCACATATCTGTTAATCAGAGGAATGAGACAATCTGAAGTAGACCCCCTTTCTGAAATGTTAAATAAGTTGTTCTAATATTGTTGCAAAAAATGCTGATTAGCACAAATTGTGCACTATCCATAAAGGCAGTGACTGTAAAAAGTGTAATTTTGACAGTGGTGAAGAACTAAGAATTCATATTTCTATCTGGACAGAGTAAAACAAAACTGACATAGAAAATGTCTTCTACAGAGTCCTTGATTTGAGTACCATCTTTATTTATGCTCAAAACAAATGTGTGTCCAGGCTAATGAGAGATGCAGAGTTGCGTAGAACACTACGTTGTTTTTGCTGTGATTTTATGCCACAGGTCTGCAAGGTACTTTTGAGGAAATAATTTAATTTTCCAGCACCATAACGTCTCTACTGAAAAGCATCTTTTATATTCCTTTAACTCTGAAAGAGGGAGGCAGAGATAACTGTAACATCTTTATAAGGTGCATGGACATCAAGTAGTTTCACAGCTCTAGAAAATGGACAGTAAGTTTATGAGCTGGGGTACAGCTTCTAAGTCACATTATATTTTTTTTTTAATTTTGGACATTTTAAGAAATACTGTCGAAAAATCCGTGGCATGCTACTAACTGTGCCTGGCTCCCAGGTTCCTAGTAGGAACTGCTATACTTTCATGGAAGTAATTGACAGTAAGAACTTGTAATACCAGTTAAATATTGCTGGAGTATTGACATAGTAGGAGGCATCAGGTAAGTCCTGGGCTTTGACTGCTCTTTTCAGTAAAACCTTATTGATGGCACATTCAAAATGAAAGGTTCAATCTACCATCTTTGCCACCTTGTATTTTTTTCAGCATATACCAAAAACATCTGAAGAGAAAAACCTTCTTTTGGCTCTAGATGGGTGAGAATGAAAAGCAAGGCAAGCAGCATCATCCAGAGATACGCTGATACTCACTAAAACCAAGGGAGCCGAGACAAAGACATTGGAAAGCTGGAGGAGACAGGAAAATTTATTATGGATCTGGAAATAATGACATGAGGAAAATAAACTAAATACAGGATTTCAGTCTACAGTTATTGGATGAAAGGGTGTAACAGAGAACTATGAATAGTTAGTAATGAGAAGAAAGCACTAGAAGCCATGGGCTGAAATAAGAAAAGAAAAATAAAATTGATTAACAGGAGAAACTGCTTCTTAAAGGCATCTATTAGCCTGAGGACCTTTCTAAACTACAGCAGTTAGAATTCCACCAACAATGATAATTTGAAGACAGAAAACAATTCAGAGTCTGAAAGATTAGTTGCATATTCTCCTACAGTAGACCTTTCCTGCTAAGTATTTAAGGTTGTAGGATTCGTGGAAGGATAGTAGTATAGCTTTAATCGATAAGAAGTAGGTG
Source organism: Coracias cyanogaster (assembly GCA_033124195.1). NCBI lineage: Eukaryota > Metazoa > Chordata > Aves > Coraciiformes > Coraciidae > Coracias > Coracias cyanogaster. The sequence goes on along the minus strand of JAVSBS010029182.1, from coordinate 7,816 downwards.
GGACTCAAGTACGTATTCAAGGTAAGGAAAATTTTGACTGGTAAATATTCAAGACACATCTTGTATAGGCTTTTGTTTCTAGCCTCTAGGATGCAGGAACTATAATATAAAATTCATTACTTGTGCTGTTTTTGGCTGGAGTAGAGTTAATTTTCTCCATAGCTGTTAGTATGGGGCTATGTTTTGGATTTGTGCTGTGTTGATAGTACAAGGATGTTCTTGTTATTGCTCAGCAGTGGCTACACAGACTCAAGGCCTCATCTGCTCCCCTCACCACCCCATCAGTGAGTAGGCTGGAGGTGCACAAGGAGTTAGGAGGGGACACAGCTGGAACAGATGACCCTAGGTGACTCAAGTGATACTCCATACCATATGATGTCAGGCTCAGCATATAAAGCTGAGGGAAGAAGAAGGAAGGGGTGGACATTCAGAGTTAGGGTGATTGTCTTCCCACTGCATGCGTTGGAGCCCTGCTTTTCTGGAGATGCTTGAAGACCTGCCTGCCAATGGGAAATAGTGGATTAATTCCTTATTTTGCTTTGATTATGTTTGTGTCTTTTGCTTTGCCTTTAAACTGTCTTTATCCATAGATTTTCTCACTTCTACTCTTCTAATTCTCTCCCCCATGCCACCAAGGGAGAGTGAGCAAGCAGGGTATGTGGGTTAGTTGCCAGCTGGCAATATTTTTAATTTCAGGTTGTGTTTTTTCTTTTCAAGGTGACTCATGATTAAATCGGTTTTATGCTCACTCAAAAAAAAACTTTTAGAAAGTCCAATCTTAGAGACTTTCTGAAAATCAGAACCTTCAGAAGTTGTGCATGCCTCAGCTGAGAATTTTCTACAAAAACAGAAGCACTTCTCCAGCTCTGTTTCCTGTACAATGGATCTGACAAAAATCAGCACATTGCTGTGGCAAAAATGAAACATTAATAAAACTGTAATAAAAATCCTAAGGTATTTCTAATATTGTTTTCTGACAGATACATTATGCTTAGGTTACATGTCATTGTTATATATCGTATCAGGAGAAAAAAATACTTTTAAAATTACAGTTATACTCTAAGAAAAAAACAAAACCAGACCAATAAACTTCAAACATGAAATTGTATTTAAGCCAGTTCTTTGAGGGAGTGAAATTTATTTGTATTTCAGACTTTAATGCATTACTAAGGAATAAAATTTTATAGCTTAATTCAATATTAACTTTATTTCAGAAGAAAGATGCTTTGTCTCTTCTAGACCTTAGCATCTTTCCTAGGTTGTTAAATCCTTAAGTGTCAGCAGAGCCTTGCTGGATAATACTGTGTGCAGTTGCACTTACTGTACACTTGTAGTTGTCCTCTGAAGACATTTCTTCCACGAGAGTTTTCAGCCTTGCATTCGTACATTCCCGCATCCTCTAGCTGCACATTAGGTATTTCAAGCACCGCTTGGGATTTTCTTAGGCGGGCTTTACTTGGATTATGACCATTAACTTTTCTCCAAGAGATTGTTGGAACAGGGCTGAAATATTTAGGAAAATTACTGTTAGCACTCTCCCACTATTGAGAATACAGATTCTGTTATCTGGTAGTTTAAGCACTTAACACTCTAAGGAGCAATAAAATATAACCACAATTAAGGTTCATATAATGCTTGATATACCTCACTTCCTGTAGGGATTCCTTAATAAACGGTTTGCTACATGGAATGTGTCTCTTTCATCCACAAGGGAGGCCGGGTTTTTATGGAGATCAAGTAAATCACTTTAAATACTCTCTCTAGAGCTTCTTTAGCACTCTCTGCTTTACTCCCGAACACTTCCACTCAATAAGCAAAAGAAAAGAACAACTCCAAAATCTGGATGAATTCAGCAAATTCCAACACATCCCACTTTTCCTGCAAAGGAACTGTAGTTCAGAATATCAATAAGTGAAAATGTCTTGGATAAATGAAGTTGACCAAAGGTTTAGAGACCTAGAAAAGGTCTCCAAAGTCGCTGTAACATTATTTTTAAGTTACAAAACTGGTTGTGTAAGAAGTATGGCCCTAGTGCTTCTGACTCAAGCATCGCATGCCTGCTTGCAGGAGTGGAAATGCCTTTCGCTGTAGCGTGCTGTTCCACACAAGTCTAAGTGTGTCATTTATTTTCATCTTGAGGGAAGAAATGGATTAGATCAGTCGTTCAATTTTCTTTTTAGCACAAACACTCATCTGTCATTGTGCACCCATTAGACTCTTTGATACAGATGTACATTTGTCTAAATATGGCAGGTACTTAAGGGAGAAGAAAATAAAAAAGCACACACACACACAAAGGAATATAATGATAAAATATTTGATAGTGAGCTGAAAATTAGAGTGCTTCAGATATTCCAAAAGAAGCTTGGAGGACATAACAAAATAAAATGTAACTGTTACATGCTGAAATACTTTAAAAAAAAAATCTTATATTTACTTGAATTACTTTCAAGTCTAAGCTTGGAATGGATATTAGGAAAAAAATTCTTTACTGAAATAGTGGTCAGGCACTGGAACATGCTGCTCAGGGAAGTGGTGGAGTCACCATCCCTGGAGGTGTTCAAAAATCATATAGACATGGCACTTCAGGATATGGTTTAGTGGTCTTGGTAATGTTGGGTTGACAGTTGGACTTGGTGATCTTAGAGGTCTTTTCCAACCTTAATGATTCTATGATGTTACATACTGAAGATTCAAATAACTTTCAATTCTTATCTGATGCAAGTACTTCAATGTGTTCAATTCTAAATACAAATAATAAATAGCATATTTCTATTTCTAGTGCACTAATAAAACTCACTGTAGCCCTACTACTTATGATATTTCTTTCACATGCTTAGCTACATATTTTGATTTGCTATACCTTGATAGCTATTTGTACATATTAGAAATAGTACAAATAACAATATTATTTTATTTATTTCCTCATTTACTTGCACGTTTCACTTTGATATTCAAATTTATACTCCTTGAGACAATTTTTGGAGATTTTGTAAGTCTCTTGTTGTTTTGCATTCAGCTTTAAGTGTAAACTCCTTATACACTTGTTATTTTCTATATGAAATATAATTATGTAATGACTGTTGGCTGCAAAACAGCCACCATGACCAGTCAAGTGTTTCATTAATCATTATTAATCACAATGCAGGTTCACACTAGGAATACTTTATGCTGGTACAGTGCAATACTACTCAGCAACTGCTGTTTTATGAATTAAGTAGATGTGCAGGTACACTTTATTTGGCATCGTAAGGGTGCCATGCTTCTTGCCCATTATTGCTTATTTGCCCTTCAGCCCTACTTGCAGTATAATCAGTGACAAAAATTCTTTTGCTCTACTGTCATTGAAGAAAAATGGTTCTGAGGAATAGAACTGATAAGGGGAATTTTTTCGTAGTGTATATTTCTGAGAAACAGTGAAGACATTATAGACCGCTGAAGTTGTCTCATTTAGCTGCTATAAGATTATTTGAAATTCATGTATTTAGAAAATTTTATTTAAATTGTATGTAACTATCTTTTTTTAAGTCTACTTTTTTGTCTGTTACAGCAAATAAGTATGTATAACATGGCAAAATTCAGAGGAAACTTGTTCTCTGAGTCATTAGGAAACATAGTTGAAAAAAATCTCACTTTTTTCTTCATAAGTATGAGGCTACTACCTCATAGAGTGGTATAGAGTCGTAGAGTTTTTCAAGGAGATAAAGTTATTTTAGCTGTGTCGATCTAATTATTTCAAAGGAAAATACTCCCAAACTGCAAATCACTATTTGTGTACAACTTGTAGTTCTGTGTAATGAAGCTTATTTTCCTTGCATAATTTACAAGTGAGGTATGAATTTTACATCTGGAATAAAAACCTATTTCTCCTCTGTGACTTATGTGCGAATGAAATGAAATTTATCTGAGTGAAGATGTGAAAGAATAAACTTTTGTGACTGTTCTAGAAAACTCAAAATCCACCAGGAAAGCTTACTAAACTATGAACATATTTTTATCTTTTCAAACGACTAGTAGCTTTTTAAAAAGAGAGCAACAGAAGTATCTCTAACATTAATATGAGTCTACTGTAGTATGAATAATTGTTAAGTTTTATAATCATTATAATCAATTTTTATTTTGGTCTCAGCAGACATCTATGGGAATATAGTTTCCTTGTTTATTATAACCCTGTTCACATTCAACTTGTATGAGTAACTTCATTCAAGTTTCATTTGAGTTCAAAGATAAGATTTCTTCTCACTCTGGGAAATAATCCGTTCAACACTACTGGTAAATCTTAGCATCATCAAGAAAAAAATCCTACTTGATTCCAGATGCACCATAATTAAACTTCTCATTCATCTGAACTGAAATAAAAGTTCTAAGCGGTCACTGGTGACTGTGATAGACATTACTGTGGGTTTGTTCACTTTGAGTTTGAAGAAAATATGAGTTACAGCTTTACATTTAAATCTAGAAGAGATTTGAAGAGCCACTTTTCAGAAGTATATTATCTGGGGCAAGTTCTATTGAATTTGTTCAGAATTATTCAAAAGCTTCATTGGAAATATGAATGTTTTGATAAATCTATTGAAAGCTATTTTATACTTTTTATTTTAATTCCATCTGAAAAAGAATATAAATTAGATCTATAAAGAATATGTTTACTTCACGAAAGAGGTGAGGTGGAAATAAGAGTAATGTCTGAATTTTAAAATGCCTTTTCTATGGATCTGAGCTCCTAGTTTTTTATCAATATCTTAAATAAGGATGCATAGGTTACTGTTTCTAGATGGGATTGGTACAAACTGATGTGCTCTTTTGAAATATTTTACTTCGTACTGTAACTTCAGCTCCTTTCCACACTATTTCTCTTTTCATGCATCACCGTTCTGAGCCGTGCCTTCAAACCCACAGCTTCACATCATAATATATCTTGAAAACCTCTGCATGCCTGTGCATTAGAGACTAGAAAAAACTCTTTCTCCTTATGACCTCCAGTCTTGCAACTGTGTTAAATATCTTTTAATCATTATATCATAATTACGTAGGATTAAAATGTCAAGGAGTATCATTAAATTCTCTCCATCAGATATTTTCCAGAAACGCCCGTCAACCATTCACATGATTCTACGTTTAGAATGTCCCATATAAATCTGTTCTGGTCAGATGCAGAGTTATAAGAGACAGGATAATAACTTTTCCTTTCATTTGGTTATTAAAAGATAGATAGTACTCATGAAATACAACAGCAGTGAGTACTGATGATTTAGGAATAGAAAGGGAAGAGAAGGAAATGGTGATGAGGTTGAAGATTGTGTGCAGGATCAAGTCCAGGTCTGGAAGTCACGTCAGCAAACATTAATGACTGTGCTAAAAAGGTCTGGTGCATGTATCAGTGTCTTGTTCTTTATGGCACAGAGCAAGGATGTCCACGTCATTTTCTTTATATTCTAAGTTCTAACATGTTAGAACATCTCTAACATCTAAAATAGTACTATGGATAATTATTCACTGTTCATAGTGAGTTATAGTCCAGATGCTTTTCTCTACTGATTGATCAGAGCCTAAACTGTTAGCTCAAACTTGGACTCTAACTGTTTGAGAGCTAAAGTTAGATAACATAACTGACACTTCTGGTGATTTCTAAGATTTTCCCAAATTCTTAATGATGAACAAACAAGCCATCTGAATAAGGTGTAATCAAGCAAGAGAACAGAAGATACAGAAGGATCTGCAAGGTATTGGTTTCACAAATAGTTAGTAAACGGGAAAAGCTCTTCCACAATGTTTGGTTTCTTGATTTAAAAGTTATAGAACAGTATTTACTGTGAAAGAAATCACAACAGCACAGCTAGATGGTGAAAAATTTAACAGAAAAGAGCTGAACATCTCTTTCTGGGGATTGAGCGTTTCCCGCTTTGCAAAATTTTGTATTAGATTTTTGTCATCATAGTATAGCAAAAGCTATATTTCTGCAGCTAGCACATTTCCTAAATCTGCTGTACACATATGGCCAGTGTATGTGTACAGACCAGTTCCAGAAAATCAGTTACAATGAGGCCAGGACTTCAGAAACAAGAGGTCTGTTGCCAGTCATGATGCAAATGCAAATGTAAATCCAGCGAGTCTGCACAAGATGGCTTTGTGGGAAATCCTGAAGATAAATACAACAATGGTACCTCTGGAGACCTGCTGTTGACAACTGCTAGAATATGTTTCCTTCTTCTGAACCTCTGGCACAGAGAGAAAACCTACATATATGATTTGGATAGTAAGTTTGGGATACAAAATAATGCTCCTCCACCTTTAAACCTAAAGGAAAGAAATGTAATTACTGAACAAAGATTTTAGTTGCATTTACAAGTTTGCTTTGATGGTCATAAGACAGAAAGGGAAGGGATTGGTAATATTACTTCTTCGACAATGAATTCTACTGATGGGGACTTGCAGTTTGGTAGGTTTTTTACCCAATTTCCCCATGCCATATGGTAAAAGCAGTTAACTTTGAATTTTTAGATGTAATTATGAAGCATTTAGTCAGACTGAGACATAATGAGGCCTAGGAGTGCTACTTGTGATTTACCAAAGAATCTTTATTACATCCCTCTGAATGATAGCAATATTTGTAACAGCATTATAAGGTCTATGCAAGAAGAAGTCCACTTAAAGGAAGGCAGAAATCAATCCAGCCTGAAAAAAAGGAACAAAATCTAATGCTGGACTAGCACCTTGTGACACAAATTCTTATTCAGTATGAGCTAAAAATGAACTTTAGATTGATGAAAGCCTTATAAAGATTGATTTGACATAAACAATATGTGCTATCAAAGGAAAATGAATCCTGGACCTATTTCTGCCTTATATAAACGAACTCAGCTTGAAAATGCTATGTTCATGTTTAAAAAGGTTCCTTCCTCTCATCACAGGTTTATCTCCAGGGGAATGGACATCCCTACTTAGAACACTGACAAATATTGTTCTACTGAGAGCACTCATTTCCCTCTTGGGATTGTTTTGTTACCACTAAACTTTTAAGAGTACCTTCCACAGCTTCCAGGTTTGGCATCTTATAGAACTGACATCTTTTTCCTAAAAAGTGTGTGCTGTGAAGGGGAATGGAGGAATATGATTTTTCTGTCCTGTGGGATTTAGAAACATGTATTTCTATACCAATTTTTGTCTCTATACTGCAGTTTGATTTTTGGACAAATGATTCTGTTTTAAAAAAGAGAAAACAGTCATTTTATGTCTGTGATGTGTAGATGAAAAATAGAACATCATGATAAGAATTTGGTTTTGTATGCCACGGTGTAAGAAGGACATTGAGGTGCTGGAGTGGGTGCAGAGAAGGGCAACAAGGCTGGTGAGGGGTCTGGAGAACATGTCGTATGGAGAGCGCCTCAGGGAACTGGGATTGTTTAGCTTGGAGAAGAGGAGACTGAGAGGAGACCTCATTGCTCTCTACAGCTTCCTAAAAGGAGGTTGTGGTGAGGCTGGTGCTGGTCTCTTCTTCCAGGTAACTAATGACAGAGCAAGAGGTAATGGCCTCAAGTTTTGCCAGAGGAGGTTTAGATTGGATATCAGGAAGAAGTTCTTTCCTGAGAGTGTGGTTGGGCAGTGGAACAGGCTGCCCAGGGAGGTGGTGGAGTCACCATCCCTGAAGGTGTTCAAAAAATGGGTAGATGTGGCAATTAGAGACATGGTCTAGGGGTTAGGGACATGACTGGAGAAGGTTGGACTAGATCAGGAGTCCTCAAACTACAGCCCGCGGGCCGGATGCGGCCCCTGGGGCTTCTCAAACCGACCCGCGGGTCTTTACCGTACCCCGCGC
>JAVSBS010029177.1:7511-38826 GCA_033124195.1 Coracias cyanogaster | reverse complement strand
CCTTTTAACATGTTTATAGTTTGATATTTACGTACTAACAAGGTGATGTGTTGTAACCAATTAGGTATTGCTGTATACACGGAATATGTCTAAATGACCAATCTGTTTAGAGCACGCAGTCAATCTAAGCATATAAAAAGCAAAGATTGTATACAATAGATTCGGCTATTACCCGGGACATACTGTGCAATACGAATCGCTCTATGCAATAGACCCTTCAATCGAATAAATGAACATTAGCTTGTATCAAGCTGCGTCCTGTCCCATGTATTCGCGGCACAACCCCAGCAGTAAATTTTTTCATCAGAAGAAACACTGGGTCAAGAATGTTCAGATTTGGGTTAAAAGATTTTTGTAAGAATGAAGCATTCTGGAGAAGCTTAGGGAAAAATTATCCTGAGGGTTTACAGTCCATAGAACCAACAAACCGTCCTCGATGCTCTCATCCCAGCAAGTGGCTATCTTTGCCCTGCGCATGCTGAGAAAGGGAAGACAGGAGACCTTGGCAAGGTCTCCTCTACCTGTGCATCAGCACTGCTCCCTTCCAGAGCCCCAAATCTGGGTGAAAATCCAACTACCAACTCCATGGCTTGTCTGTCTGCCCACCTGCTTCTCACAGCATAGCCTCTACGCAGAGGCTGGTGGTTTCAGCAAAGTGTGTCTGGTCAGAGCTGTGATAAGTGGGTGAGAAGAGGCCCCTCAGGATGGCAGTATGAAACATATGGCAGGCATACTGTGACATATTGCTGGCAGACCCGCACTTACAGGTCCATTAGTCTCAGTTAAAGTGGATTGGAATATTTAGGAGAGGTTCAAGTAAAAGTGACTGGGAATGGTGCATTGGGGCTTACCGGTGTGCCTGGTGGGGCTTCTCAGGAGCCAAGAAGAAGTTCTAGACTGGCACAAAATGCCACGGCTGGGGGAAGGAGGATGATGCTGGAAGAGTGCTGCTGTCAGGGGACCTTTGGAACTTGTGCCTGTTGGTGTGGCTGTTGTGCATCAACCTCTCAAGGCTCATCTTGAAGTAAATACTGTGCTACACAAAGTGGTACAGGGAGGGGCTTAGCCACCCAGGCTGAGGGAGCAAGCAGGTCTTGAGCCCTGAGCCTAGCAAGCAGCAGCATTGCTGAAGACAACCAGGCAAGAATGGGCAACTTTCTGACTTCTACATAATGGAGATATGTGTCAAATATTTCAGCCCACCTTGCCCAGGCTGCGAGCTTGCCTTACCCTGAAACTACAATCCTGCCCCGGCAGTAACTCACAGATGTCTGTCCAACCTCTCCCCTTAACGCTGGGCTATATATGCCCTCAGCTCTGAGTCTTGCAGAACATCTCAGAGAAAACATAACACAGGAACAGTAGTTAGTGTTGGCCCCTCTGACCAGAAGGATGGGACAAGGCTGTGCCTTGCCAAGGACATATGGAGGAGTCTCCACCAAAGACAATGATGAGCCCAGACCCAGAAGAGACCTCAGCCAGGAAACCAGCATTAAGAATGCCCTCATAGAAATGCTGATGTGCTGCGAGCCCTGCTCAATTCCCTGCTCCGTTTAATTGCTTCTATGGGACACTGTAAGAAAAAGAAAAGCAAACATTAAAATACACAGTGGGATGAGGATGACAGTTGCTATTTCTGCTGTGATTATGCAGCACAAGAGAGATCAGAGAGTCTGGTCATATCTCCCTACCCAGTGGAGAAGTGTGGCCACTGGCTTGGCCCTCTTCAAAACCAACTACAAAGTTCAATTCTTGAGCTGTATTATCCCCCAATGTATTGTTTCACTGTACAAATGCAAACATGCATGGACCTGTGGAGAAGAGCAGGAGCAAAGAGGCAGGCACATGCATAAAATTAAAAACTAATCAAACCTTTCCTCCAAAAGCTGGAAAGAGAATGAAAGTCATTGTGATGCTTATTTTCAAATGCCACATGTACTTACGGATATGGAGATGGAAATAAAAAAGTACCTGGAAAAATTACATTTCTTTCTTAAAATTTTAATGAATCAAAGACTTGAATCAGACCATTCCCTGTGCACCACACAACACTTCTTGCTGAGATAAACCGCTTCCTGGGAATTGCCTTTGTTTCTGCATAAAAATCATAGAATCATAGAACGGTTTCAGTTGGAAGGGACCTTAAAGATCATCCAGTTCCACCCCCCTGCCACGGGCACAAACACCTTCCTCTAGACCAGGTTGCTCAGAGCCTTGTCCAACCTGGCCTTGAACACATCTAGTGTTGCGGCATCCACAACTTCCCAGGGCAACCTGTTCCAGACTCAGACCATGCTCAGACCACTCTCAGACCATGCTCAGATTGAGTCCTCACACACACCTCAGACATGTCAGATGGCTCAGTCACATATTTAGCCCCTAAAAACTTCAAGGAGAAATGGTGTAACAGATACCTTTAGTGTTCCTCATGCCCCCACCATGCTCTCTTGGCTTGGGAAGCTTGAATGACATTTCTCAGGACCCAGGAGGACTCAGCCTGTGGATGAGGTAGCAGGAACAGCTAAACAGGGCTGAGACAGGAGAGTTTTTGGAAAACTGCCTGCAGGTCACACAGCAGCCACCACAGTCTCCATGTCTGGTGAGTGTAAGAATGTGGATAGGCAAGACGGAGCACAGAATGGCCTCTCCTGAAGGTTAAGTGTCCTCCGAGCAGATGTTCCCTGAAAGCATTAATGGTGAAGCTGGGCTTCTGGCTGGTGGCTCATTTGATCTACATGTGCTGCTACTTTGTTTAATAGCAAAATAACTGGTGAGACAATCATATTTGATGCAGTTAAAGCAGAAGGGTCTTGTTTTTGGCCATCAAGTGTCTGTTTATGGTGTGCAGGCTCTGCAGGCAAACCACCCGTTACGTTTAGATTAATGTGATGCTAATGAGGCATGAAGATAACTGGCTAAAAATTATTTCTAAGGCAGGTACCCAGAGACCAGAAAACACTGTGTGGACCCTTAATCTATCCCCTGAGACACTTTAATGGAGGAGGAGTGTCTGGAACCTTATTAAATCCATGGAGACAGTAGTCTCTCCAGAATCTGAACGGATTTTACGTTTTCCAGCCTGTTGTTTAAGGGCTAAAGGAGCAATTTTTATCGATGCATGTAATGTCAGCTATTGCACTGCCTGGATGGCATGTCCCCATGATCTGCTTACTCTGGTGTGACCTCCCCTTATGCAGCTGCACACACAGTCAGTTACAGGCTTAGCCAGGGACCCAGCACACTCACACCACTGCAGGCTCATGGACTGGCCATCCCAGACAGGTTGTAAAGGGGTCACTGGCGCATTGTCTTTCTCTCTCTTCTCATCTCAAAGCACCAAAGTCATTTGCATCGTGTCTGGTTTTTATTCATTGGACCGGTGACCAGCATTCGTGATTGTTGGTGCTGAACAGAAGATAACTGAGCATGTCATGAAGGTATTTGGTCTTGCTGAAAGTTGAAGTAGACACAATGGAAACACGAGGAAGGTGGAGTAACAAATCAAAAGCACTGAACTAGCAGCATTCGGTCTCTCTGCCTGAATGCACATGGAGATGATGCAGACTTACCAGCCTGGAGAGGGGGATCCAAGAGATCTCCAGCCCTCTTAGATGGCTTATCAAAGACTTTTTTGGTGCCTTTCGTTCCGATGGAATGTGGAAAGCTGAGTGAATAATGGGTAAGGGCTTGCTTGGATATTTATTCACTTTGAAAGTGAGTTTCTGATGAACCCATCTTCATGAGAGCTTCACAGATGTTCTCTGCAAGCAGTCAGGCATGCTGGATTTACATAAAACAGGGGGGAAAAAATTGTTCCTGAATAAATGTATACGACAAAGCCCTGAACGTGATTCTGTCCTGCTCATAGATGTTTGATAGTCTGCAAAAGAATTTGGATATTCAAACATTTTTTTTTTAAAGACAACATCCTGATATTTACAAAGCAGTTTAATTTGAATGATTATCCGACCACAAAGCCTCTCTGTACACGCCTTGGTTGCTATCTGTGACAATTCTTATTAAGACGTGCAAGTTATGTGTGTTAAAATAAAGAAGTTAATTCAACCAGCAACCTGAGACATGGTGCACATAGTTAAATACTTTGCAAGTTATCAACAAAAACATGCCTGAAGGGGTCTGGCAAATTTACCAGCTCACAGAAAAATTGAATTACTTAAAGATTATTGTTGTAACAGCTAAATCAAACAATGCTCTCTGTAAAAGCACATTCTGAGCCCAGATGCTGCAGTATTCACCAAACCGATTTCACACCTTATATTGTACTCTAAAGCCTGCGCTTGACATTGCAATCACAAAACATTAGATTCATCAAAGATCTGTGCCGGGAAGCTGACTTGCAAGGTGCCAGGCTACGGATTTACAGTGCATTAGTCATGGCATATTAACTCTCTGTGCGCAGATGGGGAAGGGGATTCATCTCCGTGAACCCCAGCCCTCTGAAAAGAAGCTGTCTAGTTTAATCTACTCTGTTTGAGGAGTGGGGAACCAGGCACCTCCTGGGGCAGTCCATTCTACCCAGGCAGATGTCATGGTAAAGAAGAGTTCTAAGATGGGTTTGAAGGTGATAATCAGCTTGAGTGATGCCTAGTTAGCCATTAGAGACACAAGATAAAACTTCCGCTCAAGATGAAAGGAAGCTGTTCAGGGCTGGATGTGTGAGTCCACTGTGCGTAGTTGCAGAGAAGGTGCGGAGGGAGAAGAGAAGGAACCAGGATTAGACCCACAACAACATGAGTGAAGAGGGGCATGTGAGTACTGACCATGTTCAGGGTATTGCTGGTGGTTCCTGGAGTGCCTCATGGGAAGAAGCTCTTCTGCACTGTTGTTCATACTTTATTTTCCTGCGTGATTTTTTAACATCTTTTCTTTTCTATACCAATTCATCATCTACACAGGAGAGAGGTGCTCCAGGACCCTTCAGCACCTCTCCATCCAATGACACGGTGACGTTTCATCCATCCAGCACCATTATTCAATGAAAATCTGTGTTTCACTGTGATAAATAGGGCAGCCAGGGAATCGATTTCCTTCCCCTGCCTGCAAGGCGTCAGAGGGCTGCTTTCACCAGGAGGCCTTCTCTCTGCCTCAGTGCTCAGATTAACTTATTAGGAGTTAATTAATCAGGCCTATTGATTGGCTGTCACATTGCTGGATGGCTAGTCTGCTCTCAGGTCGGAAGGTCATATCAGAGTCATTCTTTCTGTCCTCTTTGCTGTGTGATGCTTGTCATCACTGAGAGGCTGAGCAGCAAGGAGGAGCAAGAAGAAGAGGAAGATGAAGGCTTGTCTGTTTGCCAAGCAACACGGTCAACGGAAGAATGGAAATACAGCTCCCTTCCCCCTGCCGTGGTGTTCACACACCCTGTCAGGGACAGGGACATCTTTGGCAACTCCTCTCTTCAAAAATGGAAGAGGGACATGAGACATGAATCAGATGGAGCCTTGACTTTTCAGCCCAGCAGACTTCCACACACTGCTGCCCATGGGTCTTTGGTGCTCTTCATGGACACAGAAAGCTGCTGTGGCCCAGGTGGGACATTGCCCACAATGGATTACTTGCTGGATTAAGTATCCATGAGGCAATGAGTAGTGGGGTTTTGGAGTGTAAAGATTTCAGGGAATCAGCATTGCACAATAGGAATGAGTGTCTCCATCCATGAAAATTCAGGGGAAAGCTGCTTAAGAGGACAGGGATTACCCTCAATGGAGTTGGAGTGGGATTTTGAGGCCAACAACCCTGCACCTTATAAGAACACTGATGGGGTTTTTAATGACGGTATGTAATCAGGATCCCATATTTTGTCCGAGAGGTCACTAGCAACAGCAAAGCATAGTTATTAAAAACCAATGTTTTCCCAAAGCCTGCCTTAAAGCAAAGCACCGAACAGATTTAGTCTGTTTTCGTTATCCAGGAGGGCTTTAGGCAGTGACCTGGTAGAGGTTTGTAACCATCTTCATGGGAGGGAGATTTCTAACAGCAGAGGGCTCTTCAGTTGCACAGAAAAAGGTCTAATTCAGTGTCCAGGGTTCTAAAGTAACAGTTCTAGAAAGTCAGGTTAAAATTAAGGTACAATTTTTTGAAAGTCAGGGTTTACCTTGTCTTGAGAAGTGGCCAATTCCTCTCCTCTTGTGACTGTTTCCTGGAAAGAAGAGGTGAGTGGAAGACAAAAGCTAGCTGAAGATCTTGCCCTCTGTTACTGTTACATTTAATGCCACTACCCTTGTCACAGTTGGCATCTGTTTCACCTGCTGAGTGATCCAGAATTGTGGTCCTTGGTAACTTCAATTTTCCTGTTGGAAAATCAATTGGTTACAGCCAGGATCGATTGATCCCACCACATCCACACTGGAAGTTTACCTACTCTGAGATGTCTCAGTTCATCTTTACAAGGCATTGGCTCCAACAGGTCTTGCCATAGGGAATGATCACACTGCTTTGCCTCCAGACCTTTTGCTTAAGGTGCTGAGAGGAAACAATGAGCCATGCATGTCAAGGGATGATGAGACATCGTTGGCCAAGGAACAGGAAAATATTGTCTTTTGCAGAACACGTGAAGTAGAGGTGATTTATTCCCCAGATAATGGTATTTGTTCACTTCTTTATCAATACAGGATTTATTTGAAGAGTATACATCCACTACCACTTCCTCTAATGCTCTGAAATGAGCATGCATCTACGGGACCTATTGGGAAATCAACCAAAGAGCTGAGGTGATTATTTCTTCCTTTCTCTTAACCCCTGTTCCAGCTTCAGCCTTTTGGGGGGTTGGCAGATGTCAATGCTGCAATTATTCCTGATGCACGATATTAGCTCAGCCTCTGCTTTTCTCTGACTGTTTCTCCTGGAGTCCCGGTCCCATCCAAACTGACAGTGCAGGCGCTGGCAGGTGATGCAGAGGGTTGTGCTCCCAGCACTCATATGTGCTTTGCTCTGTGGGGATCTTGTTTCTCAGCCAGAAACAGAAGCAAAGGGGCACTCTCTGGAGCTCTGATCATATACTAGGTCCAGATCCTCAGCCATTTACACCATGAAAATCTTAGAGGAGTATAGACAGTGGTGTAGAGAGAACAAAGTTAATCACAAAGCCCAAGTCACGTACACCATGTAACTGCATGCCTAGAAGCATGAAACTCAGCACTGGATAAGGTGGCAAGCGCTGGGCAAGGTGGCAGCCATCAGTAGCGGTGATATCTAGTGTTATCTGGATGCCTGGAGGAGTGTGAAATGAGGTGTAGGCCCCGTGGTCCCAGTCCCCCATTTTTCTGCCCTAAAGAAAGGTGCCATTACCTCCATCATGCAAGTGTAAATTAACAGTTTGTGACATTAGCATAAGCGGTAAGATTGTCTATAGTCATCCCCATCTGCAGGTATACCCTGGTGATGTAATGTAAAATTTGAGTATAAATATCACACCAATCTTGGCCCAAAAATCAGGACAGGATCAACTCAGAACCATACCAATGTCTGGACGGATTGATGAATTCGCCCTCTCCATCCCCCCTCACCTCGGGATGCCTTGTGGATAAGATTATTTACCTCAGCTCATGCTGAGTGATATGCTTTCCTCCCCGGGTGTGTTTCACATTTCTCCTCAGGTGCATTTCTATGCTTCCCTGAGTGTATTCTTGGTTTTTTCCTTTTCTTTTCCTTGCGACCATACTATCGTTTGCTCCACTGTATCTCCGTTTGACAGGTTTGTCTATTCACAGGCAGCCGAGCTTACAGCAGTTAAGTTGTTGTTGTTAGTGTGAGTGTGTGTGTGTGTCAGTTTTTAGTGCGTTGATGTTATAATATTAGTTATATAACCTTCAGTGTACCTGTAGCTCTTAATTTATCACAGTGCTGTGTGCTCAGAGCTTGCACTGCCACCCACCTTGACATGCCAAAACCCATGGGCACCGTGGGCAGCCAAGCACACCCATAGAATCACAATGGTTTGGGTTGAAGGGACCTTTCGAGCTCATCTAGTCCAACCTCTGTGTGATGAGCAGGGACATCTTCAACGAGGTCGCTCGGAGCCTGGCCAAACGTGACCTTGAATGTTTTCAGGGATGGGGCTTCTTCCACCTCTCTGGGCAACCTGGCCCAGAGTCTCACCACCCATAAGCACCTGGGAAACTGCACACATATTTACATGGCCATAACGAATCATTAGTCCCTGTCTCTACCAGCTGTTAAAGTGGCGAGCCTACACTCACCATGCAATCCATGACTGAGGGAGGTTCAGCCTAATCCAGTATCCCGGTAAAGTATTGCCTGTCCCTGGAGGCCATCCCTCCTCTCTTTGGGAGTCTCCAGAGCCCCTTGGCTCACTGACATCTTCTGCTCAGTTAAGTGAAGCTGTTTCCATGGGCTCTGTCCACGCTAACGGCCCAAGCTGCTGCAGCCAAGCCCTGTAACATTGCACACAAATGGGGTGTGTCCTGCAACACAGCCCTGAATATATTGTACATCCATCTCAGGAACTGTATTTATTGTCTCTCAAGCTGTGACTTGCTTAGCTGGTGGTTCCTCGGTCTGTAGCTGGCCCTACATCCTGAGCTGTACTGATTCTGTACAACACTAGTACCAGCGTGATGGTGTCTTCACTGTACATCTCCAAGGAGCTTAGAATCACAGAATCATTTAGGTTGGAATAGACCTCTAGGATCACCAAGTCCAACCTTTGTCCAACATCTCCCTGACCCCTAGATCATGTCTTGAAGTGCCACATCTACTCATTTTTTGAACACTTCCAGGGATGGTGGAGGGAGGAGGGATAGCCCATTTTCCTTTGGACACTGGAGTTGCTCTGCAGAGCAGCGGCTGGACTGGATTAGGACCTTTGGCAGAGCCACTACTTAAGGTCTGCACATTTACTTGGATCATACACTGGTCTGTTTTGAGATGAAGATGCTGTCATGCCTGGATCACATATGTTGCTGTGGTCACATTTCCGTGTGTTTTTTGTCACTGGTGTACAGCGGCCATCTTGGATACATACAGAGGAAGCAGCTTGTGGCAGCCATCTGTTTTCAGTCTGTGGAAAAAGAAGAAGCCCTTGGCATGTACCTGGCTTTTACAGGCCCTTGTTGATCCCACTACCCAGCTAAGCAGGCTGAGGTGATCTGCCTGACACACTCAGTCACCCCAGAAAGTGGTGTCCACTAATTGTAATAATGGAATCACAGAATACCTCATTTTGGAAAGGATCTCAGGAGATCTGTCGTGCAGATACCTACAACAATAGTAATGAAGTGAGACCAGGCTGCTGAGGACTTTCTCCAGTCAGGTCTTTAAAACCTCCAAGAACGGAGATGCTACAGCCTCTCTGGGCATACTTTTTCTTTGCTTGTCTGTCCTATTTGGGAGAAAACTTCCCTTATATCCATTCCGAACATCTCCTGTTTCAATTTATGTCCACTGTCACCATGGTCTACTGTGAAATGCTTGGCTCTGCCTTCTTGATGACCTTCCCAAAGGCACTGGCAAACTCCTAGAACATGCCCCCAAAGCCTTCCCTTCTCCAGGATGAACAAACGCTGTTCCTGTGCCCTCTCCTCACCAGAGCAAGTGCTCGAGCCCCATGACTGTCTTGGTGACCCTCTACTGAACTCCCTCCTGTTCATCAATATCCATCACTGGGGGACCTAAAACTGGACACGTTGTTCTAGATGTGGTCCAGTAAGTACCGAGTACAAGCCATAACCACTTCTTGTGATTTTCTAGCCATGGTCCTGTTAGTACAACCCAGGGTGATGCTGGCCTTCACTCCTGGGGTGCACTGGTGACATGTCAGTCTGAGGGAGGTGCCGGGAGAGCAAATGCAAGGGTTTATGCAGGACTTGGTGCAAGTTTCAACATATCAGAGAGCCTCTCAGTGGCTTTTCTGGGATGTGGGCTGGACCCTTTCTGCCTAGACAAGATGGTGACAGCCAGTCTATAACTGTTACCAACTGGTAGGGGGATGGAATAGGTTATATTGCACTTTTCTGCAGGAAATTACATTTTGCAGTCTGCACCATGTTACTTTGTTATTACCAACACATAAATCTGCAAGTGCACAGCTTATTGAGGCTCTCTACAGCTGGGAGATGGGGAATTGTTACCATGACAGATGGACTGACAAGTGTACTCCTATAGAAAAAACTTTGTTCAGCTCGGAGTTAAGGCTGTAAATACATAAACCTTACATAAAAGCAATGTGATTAGAACAGCGCGGATCAAGAGCATGAGGCCTCCCATGGCAGGCAGCGCTGGGAGGAGGAGCTCAACGGGTGCTGGATGGAAGCAGGGCTTGCAAGTGGGCTGTCTTCTCCTTCTCTGGTTCTTGTAAGTCACATAGTGGGTAGTGTCAGATTAGAAAAGGTGCTTAATCATCTCATGATCTTCCAGACCTGGTTGTGTGAGAACAGCAGCTGGGCTTTGCTTTCATTTGGCTAACTCATGGAGACTTGTGGAAAGCAGTCCCTATGCCCCCAGTGATAGCTCTACCTTGGCCATCTGCGAGTGAGTGTGTGCAGAGGCCAGATATAAAGGTAAGAAGGCAGGCAGATGCCTCCAGAAGACTTCATTCAGGACTTTTGACTCTGAGGGTGGTGAGATACCAGCACAGGTTGCCCAGAGCAGTTGTGGACACTCCATCCCTGGATGAGTTCGAGACCAGATTGGATGGGACCTTGACCAACCTAGCTGAGTGGGAGATGTCCCTGTCATGGCAGGGGGGTTGGAACTAGATGATCTTTGAGGTCTCTTCCAACCGAAACCATTCTATGTTTCTGTGGCTCTATGATTCTGTGATTCTATGATTCTATGACTTTCAGGGTGATGCTCTCCACTTCAGGAAGACCAAGAATTAATTTTCCATTTTATTGACTTTTCAGACTTGTTTCGTTACTAGCAAGGGGAAGTCAGCACAGCTCTGCTGAGCACTGAATGTAGCCTGGGCCAAGTGCCCGGGGTATGAGCCTGCAGAGACAGTGGAGAGTTAGCAAAGCAAGAGTTCCATGCAGGTGTGCTGGGGTACAGAGCAAACCACCTCAGAAGAGATGCCAGTGGTGGTTCCTCTTCAGCCTCCCACCACATAGCTACGCTCACCCTATCACCATGGTGGTGTTCCCATTCTCAGAAAGGAGAGAATCCACCTTGAAAAAGAGCTGTCATCTTGGTGCCCAGGCCAGGCAGACACTGCCTGTAAAAACAGCATTTCAACGTAAAATAAAGCTGGTAACTCCAGACACTGTCTGTGGAGGCATCTGCTGGGCTTGGAAAGTTTGGACTTTCTGTGAAAGAAATAACAATGTGAGCATTTTCAGCCAACAGCCTAACAGGAATGTCACCTTCTCAGAGGGACAGCTCTTCAGGGAAGACAATCAGGTTTGTGCAGGGAGCACAGCAAGTATGTGAGCTGCAGGGGATCTCCTGACCCTCTCCAGTGCTTTTCTGCCTGGAGGTGTGTGCAGCTGTACCTCCTGGGGCAGCCATCATTCCTCCAGCAGCTGCTTATCCAGGTCGGTTGAAACAACCCCTATCCTAGCACATCTTCAGAGATGTGACTTCCTCCAAGGCTTCCATGGACAGCTTCCATTGCAATAGGGTTGAAATTAAAACACCGGAACCATAGAGCAGAGTCTTGGTGAGATGGACGACCATATGGACCATGTGGCTGTGCCTGGATCTTCCAGGGCATCTTGTCACCCTCTCAGCTTTTCAGGGATAACTGTATCCACCCTTTCCCTGCAAACACAGGCGGTGATGGCTGACTGGCATTGCACAGGGGGACAGTGAGCCAGACTGAGCACCCCCTGGAGACAGGGGCCCATGTCCTCTAGCACTTGTCTTGCCACCCCACACAGAGCAGTAACCTTCTGCAGTTCAGCGAGTCTGGTCTCTTGCTAAACATCATTGACATTTGATTTGAGGAGTAAAGGTCAGACCCCTCAGAGAATGGTAATGCGGATTTAATGAACAAAACCTGTCAGAGTCTGCATTGCTTCAGCCTCTTTGGAAGTGTTGGGGTCTGGGGAGATGTGCTGCCTGCTCTGGCAGCAATGGTCTCAGCTGTCTGCTCCATGATATTTCCACATCCCTGTGCAGGGAGCACCACCAAGGCTGATGGGGATGTGCCTGGGGTGTGATGGAGACATGGGGCTTGACCCAGCTCCTGCAAGTCATGCTGATAGAGGGGAGCAGGCTTCCTCTGCACTTCCATTCCCCTCTTTAAGTGTCTTCCTCTTCCTGAGTGATCCAGGGGAACAGAGAAACCTTCTTGTCCTGGAGCTCATCCTACAGCACTCATCAGCCTGTGGACAGTGGAGGAGTGAGGGCACAGGACAGCCCAACCCTAGTGTTAACAAACGCTTCGTGTCCCGAGCATGGTCCAGTTTCTGTGGCAGCATCACTGGCTGCTCTTGTCTCTTGTATCTGTGGTACTTCAGTCCTACTCCAGCTCTTGTATCCTTTCTTGTATAATATTTGGGAGTTTAGCTCTGAAACTTTTTTTCTTGGCACTATATAGTGCCAAGCCAAAGAAGTCTTTCGAAATAAAGAGGTGAGATATAACCAAAGAAAACATTCCAGCATTGCCAAAATGAGAAATTGAATTAGATTTGGCCACTTTTTGTCAAACTCAGCACAAATTCCAGGATTGTTCATGTCCTACCTCTTTTCAGACTTTTTTCTCCTGTTTGCTGGGAGTGTTTTGCCCCCTCTGCAGATCCCCTTGCCCTTGTGTCCCCATCTCCCATTCCTGGGAGCTTCTCTCCCTTGTCTCCTTCACTGGACATAAACCTTGCTTTTGTGTCAAATAATGTGCATCCCACTGCAGTTTCATGCTTCCACACTTGCAATGTACACAGAGAATACAGCTCTTTTCACATACAAAATTGTAAATATATGGCTAAGCCATGGTGAATTTCATACTTGCAATGAAATACTCTCAGTTATAGAGGTGCATGTTTTCTGGCCACAAAATGCTCGAACACTGAATATCTCTTGAAGTTAAACAATCTCTTTCAGGCTAATTTAGGAGCCATCAGCAAGTCTCAGCTTTCCATAGCTGGAGATCACTGCTGATGTGTCTTCCCTCCTCTGCTTTGCTTTCTTAAATAAAGGTAAATTCTAGATTCCGTGTTTAACTCTGCAAGATAGCAGAGTCATAAGCTCCCTGTGGGCTAAGCATTAAGGTCGTCTTCTTCCTTACTTGTGGAATTGTATTTTTAAATGCTCTAAAAGTACACTGACACTCAAAGTCAAGTGCTTTAAATGTTGGAAGCACCAAAATTAAGGCTGACCTCAGCTCCAGCCTCTTGAGCAGGATCATTACGATGAAGTCTTTAATTACATGATCATATACTGGTTTTTCCACAGAATCCCTAAGTCATTCCATGCCTGGGTAGTCATTCAATATGTCTCTTAATCCTCCCCATTCAATGTCTGCTGCAGGCTTTATTTGCTGCACACCATCCAAACCCTCTGTTGACTACACAATTATTAGTTTCCCCTTGGGTGTTTCTCTGGTGCTTTGATCAGGGCCTGTGAATGCTTCTCAAGTGCTAATGAGTTTATTTCCACAAAACACCTATGTAATGACCTTGCACTTTCTCCCTTGAGAACTGAGGCAGAGACATGAGCACCAGTATGAGAGACAGCCTGAGTTCGGATGCTTTCATACCATCCCACACAGCAGGGCCTGGTGCTTGATTTTCTGTGGATGTAGCATTTCTTTACATTTCATCTGTTCAAAGTACGGCTCCTGTCGGCTTCCGTTATGAGTGCTCAGCAATTCTGTGGTCCTCACCCTAAGGATCTCCCACTGGGGACTCTGGAAATTAGAAAGGCATAATTAAGCTCAGCTCTAAATTCTGGAGGAAATGCAAGTGTAGGAAGGAACTCCCATGAGAGTGCACTTTCTTCCCGTGCAATTCCTCACTTTGCTCTGTAGAGCTTTATTGGTCTTCCCGGGGAGTGAGGGATATTGCTTGTTGCACAGTCCCTAGAGTGAGCCCCACCCAGGCATTGCATGGAGGCTGACTGAGAACAGAACATGACTGTGTAATTAAAACCAGTAAAAAGTCACAGTCTTTTTTCTCTCACCATCCCCCTGTCATCCCCTCTCCACCTTTAGATACTTCCTAATTCTCCTTGAGAACGGCTTTGTCCTTGTGTGCTGACTCTTGTGCATCTCTTCCACCAGACCTCTCAGTTCAAAGCGGTCCACTCTCCCTTCCTCACACCCAGGAGCATTCTTCTGGCCTGGAGAGTCTCCTCCAACCATGACTTTTAGGCTGGAGCAGGGGCTTGGCATCATGGACAATTTTCATTCTTATCCGTGGAGGTAAGGAAAACCTTCCTAAGCCAGAGATGTAGGAACTGGTTTCATATTGCTCCTCTTCTGCCCCTTCCTCTGGGAACAGGGGGTCCCGTCTGAGATCAGAGGTTCCATGTCACACCAGAAACCTACAAGACAGAAGCAGCATCTGTCCCCAAACAGCATATACCTTGAATGCCCCAGTCACTTGCTGTTGACCAAGCAGAGGCTGAGCTGATGTGGCAACAGTGGGGTCTGAGGCCATGGTGCTGCAGAAAGCAGACAGGTCAGGAATGACCACAAGGCAAAGGCAGAAAGATGTTGCCAGGGTCCAAGGGATGGTGTGCAGGGGAACAGCCCTGGCTGCCTTTGTGACTCCTGTGAGCCCAAATTTGCCATCACAGAGGCAACTTGATCCCATCCCCATGTTGTGGAGAAATCCTCCCAGCTCTGTCCTGGCTCCTGCTTTTCCCAGGATCATTCACTGAGCTCTTTCTATACTTGGCGTTACCTAGCCTTGGTCAGATGTGGGTGCAAGTGCTGGAGGTGCCTGCAGGAGCTGAGTTAGCAACCTCGCTGTCCAGCACCTGGGCTCTAGCTGTGAGTGAGAGCTAAAGCAATGGCTTAAACCGCTTAACCCAAGTTGCTCCACTTCCATCTCATGATGGAGCTTGGCATGGTGCATTTTCCATCTTCACTTGGCATCTGTGGCAGTTTGTCACGACAAGACTCAGGGCTTTAGGAAGAGCCCAGAAGGGCATTTGAGAGCTGGTGACCCCTCTGTGCTGCCAGCGTGCTGTGTGCCTGCTCTGTGGGGCTGGGGATGTGCTGTGAGAACCCAACACCTATCTCACATGGTATGGCAGCCCTCCCACCCTGCGCTTTGCACAGATCCTGCTCTTCCCCAGTGGCTGGGAACCCTAGAGATGGGTGAGAAGCCATCTGTCCCTTTCCTTGTCGTCCAAGCAGCCGGCAACTCTGCTTCTCTGCTTGTTTAGAAAAGGTTTCATGTTCACCTTCCCAAGCTCCCAGACAACTGCTCTGACATATTTTCCCTGTCAATGCAAAGACAACACAGTCTGGTAAAACAGCTGCCTGAGCCTCCCAGGTTACTACGTTCTTGGTATTAAAAAGTCATTTTCCAAGGGATTGGCAGGGCAGCCGCAAGTCCCACGCAGTCCAGACCAGTAGTCCAGCTTGCCCCTGGAAAGGCACAACATGTTCCCACTTCCAGCCCTCTTTTTCATGAGATGCTCCTCCCAACATGAATCAGCAGCTCATACTGCACTGACCCACCGTGCTTTTCAAGGTGGGTAACCATGCTGCGTTGCTCTGTACTCACACAAATACTCACCTTTGCTGGCTTTTTTGGACACACCACCAAGTTAATGAAGTGCTACAGCTTCTGGTTGTTGGTCACAACTCCCCTGCTGTTGTGCTTGTCCTGTCCGTACTTCCAGTATTCTGGTCAGCAGTCTTTTAACTTTGTGCTGGAAATAATGTCCAAAGGCTTCCAGTAAGAGCCAGGCTTCTCTTCAGAGTCTGTTCATCTCAGGGTAAAGTTCTTTCAGGACACCAGCAGCAGGACCTTTGGGTTCTCAGATCTTGTATCATCCTACATTTCAGCTCATGCTGTTTAGCAAACTCATCTCACTGGGAGGGCCAGTTTGCTCTGAGCTGCTGAGCACACCTTGCTGCTAGTGATGGCTCTGCTATCCACCTCCACTTCTCCTTCCAAACCTCTGGTAATGCTACCAAACAGGATGGCCAAAAAGAGGCCCCAGGGAGCCCTATTCATCCATCCCGGATGATTGTTCTCATGGTAGCTCTATATTGAATGCTGCCTCACTGCAGAGTGGGGCATGTTTGCTGGCCACGGGGCCAGCTGGAGCAAGTTCACAGGTACTCTGTGAAAGATGAGGGGCCAACAGAGGCTGAATGTGGACAGGAGCAGTCCTGGAGTCTGCTCAGTGGTGTTGAAGGCAGTCAGCTGGACAAGTCCAGAAAGACTGGAGATGAGGCCTGCTGGCCTGAAATACCAAATTTGTGGGATGTCTTCTTATGAGATATCCTAGGACAGGTGCTGCAGGGTGCCCAAGGGCCCCAAGGTGCATGTCAAGCTTGTCATCCACAGTAAGCTCAGCTCAGGCTGTAAATGGTCCTGCCTGCACATCCTTCATGGCTTCATGCTTTCACAGGTGTGGCAGGTGCTGGTTGCTACTCACCTCCCCAGACCCATGCAGACCATGTCTGTATGTTGCCATTTCTGAGGCCAGACCTCAGCCCAGGCACACCAGTGTCTGGAGCTGCCTATGAGATTTGTGCTTCAAAGGGCTCGGTGGTGGCCAGGGAGGCTGGCTGTCCTTTGAGGAGCTTTCCCCACACTGTTCAGGCTCTGCCTCTTCCCACCTGCATCTCCACAGGCAAAGGATGTGTGTGTGTGTGCATGCTAAATTCAGGGGCCCAGTTAGGATTGGAAGAATGAAAGTGCCTGGAGAAAATGGACTTGTTTGCTTATTCGGGAGGGAATGGGGCTGCTCATACTGAGACACTAACACACTGCACTACAGGAATAGAAAACTGTAACTGCGAAGAAACACGGTATTTCACAGTCTCATAGGGGAATAACGCCTGCAGCTCACTGTGCACCCTCGTAGCTTGTACTGAACCTTCAAACACCTGACAAAACGCAAAGAATCCCTTTTCCCCACCTGTGAAGGACCGCAATGCATCCAGCTGTCAAAGACAACTCGAACCAGAATGAAACCATTGGATTAGGAAATGATGATGATTTTGGAGAGAGTTTAAATGATTCACTAAAACATTTGTTATTGCAGGGCACACAAAACCAAAGAGGAGCTGTTGACTGAGGGGGGCTGACATCCGAGCATGCACATGGGATCACTGTATCTGTGACATGTTGGAGAGCTGAAACCACCTCATGTGGTCTGCACATCAAATTAAATGAGCGGTCAAGCAAAAAGGCACAGCACGGGAAACGCTCAACGACTCTGTGCTTCTTCATATATGGAATAGCCCCATGCTGCAAATGATTCTTGGTTCAGAACTAATCCTACAACTAGGGCATCAAAGTGGGGTAAATGGAGAGTTAATGTGCTCACCAAAGTAGAGCTTGCCTTCACAACTGCAGATGAAAAGGTGAAGCCCACTGAGAATGAAGTAGCACCTATGGAACTGTTTAATTAGGTTAAAGGAGACAAAAGGCAAGTTTCACGTTTCTTTGCAAGTAGTAAGTGAAAGATTTCGTACGTGGCCTGCAGGGTCTCTCACTTCACAGCAGGGTTACCAGAAGCTACTCAGAGAGCTGACACACTATCGAGTCTTGATTGCGCAATAAACATGTACGGAAGATATCCTGCTTGCTTGTGCTTTAAAGCAACAGTAAGAGAGGTGGTCTGTCAAGGAATTTCTGGTCTGTTGGTGCTCAGATAGAGGGTCTGTGTTTATTGCACAGGGTGGATGAGACACCTTCTGCATTTTAACAAATGGACAACTCTGGCCCTGCAATGAGTGAGGCTCTTGAGGTGAGATGCTAGTGGCAAGATGAGGTTTCCATATGAAACTCTAAATCTAGGTGTCTCTTTGTCAGGGTCTTCTTTTGCAGAGGTTGTCCAAGGCCCCATCACTTCCCCTGGAGACTCAAGTCTTCATTTGGTGTGAGCTGTGAATCTGGGGTATCTGCATGGCACCTGCACGTGCAGCCTACAGGCCTGTGAGGGACACAGCTGGAAGCCCAGTGGGATCCCCAGAGCACTTGACATGATGCTGGACACCTCTCTGTAAACACCAGCCCTCCAATGATGGTAATGGAACCTCAAGTATCCAACATGCATGGAGGCAACAAGGTCTTGGTGCTCTAATCTCAAGTGAGTCTTGCCCAGATGTCTTTCAGAAAGGTACCCAAGACTTTGACACATAAACAAAGCATTGAGTGGAGTTAGTTGTTCAAATGTAGCTCTGTCCATCTAGATATCTCCACCTGAGCAGGCTGCCCAGCTGCCCTGGAAGCTGAAGCAGGGAGGTGGGCCTGCTGGAGCACACTCAGCTTCCTCTGGAGGCACTGATTTGCATGGGAGCCTGAGAGGCTACCTTAGCTGCAGGCTTCAAAAAAGAGGTGTGTGAAGAGAAGTGAGAATAATCATATCTTCTGTGGCTGACAGGGGAATGTTCCCTTCGTTCTGTGTGGTTTACTCAGGATGTGCTGTATTCCACAGCAGAAGCAGGGCTGGATCCTGCTGGACAGCAATTGTTTTCAGGCTGTGAGGAGAAGAAACACAGCTTTCCAAATGTGTAATGGTTCTCAAGGTAGAAATAGACAATAATAACAGGTAATTGGCCCGGCTTGTCTGGAAGAGAAGATGTACTGACCTGACTAGCTGACAGAATGCCTTTGGAAAACTGGAACTAGTTAAATGCTGCTAATAGATGGAGAATGGAGACAGACACAGAAGTGTCTTCAGAATTAGTGCACTGTGCTCACCGAAGTATCACAGGCTAGTGTTTGAAAGACCATCCTCCTGAGGCACCAGGCATGGGTCATGGGCCAAGGGGTAGTATCCTGGCTGTTGGTGTTACATGCAGGATGCAGTGATCAAGGAGGATCAAGATGGACACTGATCAAGGCTGCATCTGATCTTGAGCTGGGATGGAAGCACTGTGGCCACCCAGCGCAGCTCTCAAAGCACTTGGCCAAATGATGTTCAGCATTGCTAGTGCCTGCTCACCACCTACCATCTAAGATGCCAGTGGAGGATTGCTCCCCAAAACCCTGGTATATTGAAATGCTTTAAACCAGCCTGATAGCAACGGAATGTAAGACTGTTTCTGAAAACATGAATCTAAACCATACGGAGAGCATTGATACACCTATGGTCCTGGACATCAGTACAGAATTGCAGTGCTCCTTTAATAACCTGGACAAGGATGCACTGCTGCTTCTTGGACTGCTGGTATTCCCAGCCATGCCCTTCCTCCCTAAGTTGGATGGTCAAGGTGAAGAAATGGGATCTATAGTCAGGCTGCAGCAAGAAGCTGGAAAAGAGCGTGGGGACCCTGGGCAACTGTGTTGGTGATATGAGGGGAAGAAGGAACCTTCCTCATCCTATGCTCAGAACAACTCTCTCCACTGCTGCAGGCATTGTGAAGGCACATCCGAGAACAATTCTACTGAAAATATGGAATATGATTTTCAGAAGTCCTTGCCTTGCCCATAAATTAGGAGGGAGATGTGCATGACCTCCACCTGCCTGTCCTTTTCAGTAGTGGGTAGCACAGTGCCTCACACCTTGAGTAGGTGAGCAGCATCTCTAAGCAGGCTCCGTGTCCCACTCCTGCTGGTGTCCTTCACACGTCCCAGGTTTTAGGTCAGGACAAAGAGAGGCTGGGCAGGTGAGAGGCGACTGCCAAATGCTAGAGATAAACACTGAACCTTACCTCAGGGTGAGAAATTGGAGCCAGAACTGGCTTTTCAGGCTTTCCACCTTTCCCCCAGATTGCCAGGATCTTGTTTTGGAAATGGCCAGCTGCAGCTGGCAGATGTCTGCTGCAGGCAATGCATGCAAAATGAAGCATGGAAACCATCGACACAAGTGTGAGAAGTTACTCAGATTTAACCATTTGCTGCAGGGAGCCCCCAGTACTGATGAGAACATCACTGGACCACGAGCCATGCACAGAGTGAATCCTTCCCATGTAGCTTCCTAGGGAGAGGTCATGAGCTTCTCCTCCACAAACCTTCCATGCATATCTTGTACTTGCACTTTCTTGTGGGTTGCTTACGTTGTCCCACGGTACCTGTCTTCATTAGAGTCATGATCTGCTTCTGGAAGTGGGCTTGCAAATTTGGTGCCAAGTTGTTCAGAGCTTGTGTTTGCTGGTGTAGTGTGGAGAAGTTGTTCCCTCCTTTAGAGGGAGCTGCAACCTCCGGCTATGCTCAAAGGTTGCTTCATTTGTAAATAATGGTGGTCTGTGGTTACATAACCCTGCTCTTATCTTCCGTGGCTCATTTTTCTCTTCTTAAGCATTGTGTAACTGAAGGGCTGATGATTCCAAGAGCAGTGCTGGTGGGTGAAAGAGACAGCAGGAATGTAGCAAGGCAATGATGTGGCATCAGCAGGTGAAACTCAACCACCGTAGAACCTCCTCGGTGTTGCACACTCCCACTTAAAGCACAGCGACAAGGTGACACACGTGCCCACTCTTGCAGCCCACTTGCCATCCCTGCTGTGCTCATCCAAGCATCCGCTTCTCATCCATGCCTGCTGCTGGAGATGGACCCTGCCTGAGGACAGTCACCAGTGCACTCTGATGGGATTGCCCTGAAATAACCAGCTGTCAAAGATCTCAGAAGCACGACGATGGAATGAGATGCACAGTTGGGAGGCCCTGGTGTAGCAATGTCTCCTTTGCGGTGTAGGCCCCCTGCCCACCCCTGAATTTCTCATGGTGGGAAAGAAATCAGAGCAGTGAACAGCAGAAGAGGAGGGCTCGGTGAATCAGTGCAGCTCTGTGGGTGTTTGCTTGGGCCCCCATGCGTATGTCAGCAGGTCTGAGTCTCACCCCATGCTGTGGGCCCATGGCCAATGCTGAGGCTGTGCTGAGGCTGCTCTTCCATACATTGTGCTTTATCTAGGGTCTTGTAGTTCATTCCTGAGAGGTGGCTTCATGCTGTTTGGTAACTCTGGGACCACTGAATGACAGACATGCTGCTCTCAAGGACTTTTCTGTTGGTCCAGGCCACCGATAGGGAGCACTGCAAGGCCAGGGCTGGCTCAGAGACCTTGGGGGTGTGTGCATTGCGGACAACAACTTTGACAGCACTTAGAGGCGCGAGTGGAATTTAGGAATAAATCAATTACTGGATTAAAATAATCAAGGACACCGTTTGAAATGAGCTTTAGAAAACTGAAGTGTTGGTAAATTTGCTGCAGAGAACTTCGGGGCAGCGGCACAACCTTCCCTGCTTTGCCTCCAGCCACAAAGGACAGGACAGGCAGAGACTTTTCTGTCCACATTGCTTTGCTGTCCTACTGGCCACCTAGCAACTGCAGGGCTTGAAGCGTTCACCTCCCCTCTTGCCGTGGTTGACAGGCTGAGTCTGCAGTAAACCAAAAGAAAATGAGCTTAAAAATGGTCTTAAAAAAGGACCTGGGCCTCCAAGAGCTCTATCAGAGTGGGATTTAGCTGCATCGAGTAAAGTCGTACAGAGTGAAGCTGATCACAGAGCTCAACTCCAGAAATGTTTGGTATCTCCTCAAAGTTCCTGTGGTGTCCTGTGCAGATTGTCCTACTTTGAGTTGCAAAGAACAATCAGCACTGGCATCCACAGAGACCTGTGGACATGAGCCAGCTGCTGTCATAAGTCACCCTGTTGGTATATCCCACACTGCTCCTCAGAGAGCTATGGGTCCACCTGCTCCAGGGAAAGTGGGGAGCAGAGGGGTGCAGGCATGTCCCTGAATAACCATGTCCCAGGTGAGACCTTTCGGGAATGTGTCCTATCCTCAGTGCCAAGCCCCAAGAGAACTTACTTAGACTGGGACAGGAGAGCTAATGCGTATCTCAGTAGACATGCACTATGTTCTGAGTCTTTGTATAGGGTTTTCCTATCCCAGGTGGCAAGGTTTCTCCATGGGATCTCCATAGCATAGCATGGGGACAGCCCTGTCACTGAGAGGACTCATCAGCAGCACAGCATCAATGTGGCTAGGGTGGATTTGACAAATATCCTTGGAGAAACAGTTGAAATGGCAAAGGGAGGAGAATGTTCCAGTGTTGAGCCTTGACGGGATCATGAGGAGCTGCCAGCAGCAAAGGGTAAGGATCAGTGAGGAGAGGAGGGGAGGGAAGATGAGTTGGGTCACTGCAGTAGCTGATGAGGGACAGGGATCGAGTCAGAAGGAGACCACACGTGATGCTGAAGTGGTAGGGATGAGAAGGGGGTGGTGGGGAGATGAGTCAAAAGATGTGGGAGGTGGCAGGGCTGAGACAAGTCAGTTTGTGACCTATCTGGCTGGTAGAAAGGGGCATAGATTGATTTCTAGAGGTTTTCAGAAAGCTTAAATAACACTGACTGACCACCCCCCCCCGCCTCCCCTTCAAAAGCTCCTATCTGAGCTCTTGAGCATGAAGCAAACCCTTCTGTCATGGATGGTGTCTGACTGGTTTGACTGTTTGCCATGCTCTACATCGGTATGTCATATTCCTTTCCAAAGTGGTGGCTGGGCTACCAACAAGGGACTTTCTGACAGTACCAGCTTCTGCATGTAGGCAAGGCTGGAGCCTCCAGGGAGCAGAGCCTGGGAAACATGGGGCAGAGATGAAGGAGAGAAGAGACAGCAAGAGAAAGGTTAGCAGAGAGCTTGAAGCTCTATAAAGCCTAGGAGGCTGCTGGGAAGAGAAGCAAAAAGAAACAAGGGACTATATGGTGTTGGCTGCCCCACAGGGAAGCACCATGCTGGGCTGAGACAGCTTGGTAGAGTGGTGGAGAGACTACCTGCAAGCCACAGGGAAGTCTCACTTCTACATATTCACAATGAGTTTTCTTGGTTTGCAAATGTTATTTCTTGATGTGGGTTAGTGGTGCAGGAATCCCCTTCTCTGCTCCAAACCACTGTCTTCTGCCATCAGCACTGGCAGGTATGGATCATCCTCCGCTGGGCCAATCTGTGTTTGGGAGCACAGACAGATCTTACCTGGTAGAATCCAAAATGCAAGGAGCATGCTGCAAAGATAGGCGTATTGGGTGTCTGCCAGGGTAGTGATGTGGAGTGATGGGGAACCCGGAGACCTGCCAGGAGCAGACTGCTGGAATGCAGTGGGCCATCCCACAGACGTTGTGACAATTGTCAAGTATCCCCATGGATGCTCACATTCATTTTAATGGCTTTCTTAGTAGCTGGGATTCCCAAGGTGCATTAAGCCAGTCAAGAACTTCCTGCCAAAACAGATTTCATTAGAAAAACGCTGGCTTGTAACCAACGTGTGTCATAGTGGTTTTCACAAATTAATGATAATGATTAAAAAACCCCATAATCATGGTGTATCTTGGGTCCACGGTATAACTCATCACCCAGGCTTGCCAGGACAGCTATGTTGGAAAGAAACATTTTCAAATATGTGAGTGTCTTAGATCTGAATCTGTCTCTTGTTTCAGAGGCAGCTTTTTGAAGAATACCCTCTGGGGTTTCTATTAGGAAACTGCCTGTTTTTCAGTTCTGTATTTTTCTATTTATTGGACCCTCAAAAAATTTCCATGGGTTCCTTCAGGTTTTCAGAGGGATTTCCGAAAGGCACCTTTGAGGTTTGCTGTGTCTTCTGGCCAGCCCTTTTCCTGGGGCCGTCCTTGAGTGCCGCATGGGTCGTGGTCGGGGCTGTCCCAGTGTCCTGGCTCAGCTGTGCTGGTTGGGCGGCACACCCTCAGGCATGGACAGATGGAAATGCAAGTGTGTGGAGCAGCTGGGGGACCTCACTGGTGTGAAGGTGTGGAGGGTAGGGCTGAGGTGGTTTACATTTTAAAGTATGGTATGATATCTGGAGATGTGTCAGTCCTTGCAGCTCAGCCTGCTCCAGCTTCTGCCCCACTCAGGTGACAGACTGAGCTGGGGGTGACAATGATGTCTCTGCTCGTGCCCAGAGGCATCCCTGTGTTACCATTGTGGCCTGATGTGGGAAACGGACCCACTATTTTGAAAGAACAGAGGGTGGATTGTAATTTCCATTTCTTGTGCTGTGTGAAAGGTTTAGTGGGACTTTGGAACTTAGAAAGAATACATTGATATTTCAAAAGGGAAGACTGCTTGTGTGGAACCATGTTTCCACCATGGATCAAGAAGGCTTTTCTGAGCTGATCAAGGGGAATAAGAGGGTCCCTCTGCTGAGTGGTAGCAGAAGATGCCCCCATTTGGAACAACCGAAGTTAGGGAGAAGGTTTGATTTTGTGAAACCTTTCCCACCTTTCCCTGATGAAGGGGATGCTGCAGCCTGGGGCTGGGCAGAACATGCTCCAGGCCACACTAGCATGTCTTTCTGGACTACTTCTGCTCATGGCCAAGCCCAGAGCACGCAGAAGGCTGCCCACTGCTCCATCCAGAAGGTGTCTGCTCTGGCTCTGGATGTCTGTGAATCCCACTAATCCATGTTGCAAGTGGTGTTGTGTTTCTTCCTGAATGGACACCAAGGCCAACTTCTCTGTCCCCTGCCAGTCACAGGAACTTGCTGCCAGGGCAGGCAGAACAAATCCCAGTAGGGAAGCTGGGCAATCTTGGCTGCAAGTTGCTAGGGGGCTGATCATCACGAAGGGCCAACACTGGCTTGCCATGTGTGCCTTGGGACCCAGCGCAAGCCTACATCTGAGCAGAGGTTTACTTGGACACACTGCACACCTGTGCTAAACTGCAGGTCAGCTTCATCATTCCATCCCAGCGCCAAGCCCCAGTGGGCTGGGCCAATACTTCTTTGAGACATCCCAACTGCCTCCTCTGGGTGTTTTCCTAGACCTCAAGTTCACATACTGGTCCATCTACCACCCTGCAAATCTGCCCAGCATCCATCACACCAAGATACAGCTCATCAGAAATCTTTGAACAGCTGGAGGGCTGGCATCATCCATAGCTGAACACAACTGTCCCTCAGGTTTTAGAAGTGCACAAGGACACCAGTTAAACTTGCATCCCTGTGGGGTATATCTTCAGCAGGAAATTCTACTCTGAGTGCTGAGCTCTTCCCTGTCCAGCTCAGTCTCTGCAGAGCATCCTTGCTGCAGGGGTTCCAAATCCCAGGTACTTACCCTTATCCTCCTGCTCTCCTTTTGGACACTTGTTTTGCTGCCAAGATTTACAGCCCCTCTCTCCATCCCTGGAACTGGTCTATGCTTGCGGCTCCTCTCTGCCTGCCTGCCTCACCCTCGTGGCTCCTGTGTGCAGCTCACGTCCCTGGTTTAAATCTCTCTTTAAGCACACACCTGTTTTCTATTGCTGTTGCGGCATGATTTTAACTGTGTGTGTATTACATGTCTTTAAAATTTATGCAATTCATTTTTTTATGTGCAGAGCTTTGCGATAAGCTATGAAAGGTATGCCATAAAAGTGTGTAATTGCACTGTATTTTTTTTTTTTCTCAACACATGGCAAAAATGTATTTTTTTGAGGGAAATATGGGCTGGGGGAAGGGAGGAAGAAGAGGGGAGAAGCAGCAACAATCAATTTAGCAGAGATGGAGTGCAGAGCTGTCCTGTTATGCATTCATCCTGGGTTCTGCGGGAGAAGGGTTTGCAGACGGCCGGGTGCAGGGGGGCTGCTTGCTCTACAGAGCACCTCCAGATGACTCTCCAGCCACCCACCCTCTGCTTCACCTCTCATCAGTGCCTCTTGGTCCCCAGTAAACCACCCTCGTCCTATCAGGCAGAGATAAGAGCTTAGTGCAGAGGTTAATTGGACTACAAAGCAGCAGCTTCGAACACTGTTGATTCTCTGCCTGACCAGTTAGTGCTAGGAAGTGCAGGGCTGGGATGGGGGGTGAGGGATGGCAAAGGGTGGGTGAGCTGGAGGTGGAGCATCTGGTGAAGGAGTGGAAGTGGCTGTGGTCTGCGGGGGCAATGGGAAACACCTGTTTCATCTCTCCTGGCTTGCCTATGAGGTGTTCAGCTCCATAGACAGGAGCCTGTGGAGGAGGGTTGCTGTAAAAGGCCTTTAGATCCATTCCTCGTGAAGATGCTGTTGCAGAAATTAGCAGGATCAGCCTGGCTGGCCATCATTCCCATGTTCCTCCTGGGAAACAGGGCTCCCCTGGACTTGGGGCATCCCCTTGCAGGATAAGCAGCATTCAGCATGGCAGGCAGGTCACCCTGATCACATCCTCCTGCCTGTTTTATGACTGGGTGACCAAAAGTCTCCATAAACAGGGCTGTTGTGATGCTTGGAGCTTTACATTTCTCAGGTGAAGACCAGGTCCAAGATGAACTGGGGTAACTGACACTTCTTCCTTTCCTTCTTGCCCCAAAACTGGATGTCCCAAGCCCAGGGTTGTCTCCAGGCTGTCAGATACATGGATATCTTCCAGCACAGGGATGGGGGAGGAGAAAATCAATCAACAGCATGTTTTGCTGACTGCTACCAGCAGATGGTACCGGCAATTTTCACTTCTCTGCCTGCTTTAACATATTGAATTACAAACCAAACAAAACAAAACATAACCCCCTCTAAACAAACAAACACCAACAGCCAAACAACCTCTGAAGGATAGGTGAAATGTCTCTTCAGCGGGCATCTGCCGTGGCTTGTCACAGTGAGAAGCGGCAACTTCCCCTCTCGCGTGCACTCTCCACCACCATGGGCATGTGCTATCTTGTCCAGTCTGGGCTCTCAGCTTCGTGAAATCTTAGCAGCTTTCCAGGCAGTAACCGCTCTTGGGAGGCGGACGGTGACTCATGAGTGTTGCTGTCGCGGTAGCATGTAGGAAGTGGGGAGAATGCCTGTAGATGGCTGAGAAACCTGTTGACCCTCCATCTTCCCTGCTTCTGCTCTGCTGTTCTATGTGCAGCCAGGGAGCATCCTAACTGGGAGGTCACCAGCCCCACATGGTTCCTACCCATTGCTCCTTCTGTTCAAACAGGAAAAGGATAAGAATGATAGAGGACAGAACTGCTGAGCATCCATCACAAGACCTGCCCAGAGGATGCTGCTCTTGTAACCCCTGCCCACCTTGTGGCTCTAGAGCCAGGTTGTGTCACTTCCCCAGTGTTCCCTGCTGTGCCAAAACCCACAAGAGGGTACCACAGTAAGCAAAAGTGTTCCTGTCTCTGAGACAAGGCAAGTAGCTGGAGGAGATGGGAGAAGAATGGAGAAGAGATCCAGGCGGCAAGGTGGTCCTGTTCCACAGGTATCACCCCTTCTGCTGTCCAAAATAACTCACAAATTACCACCCATCAGCTTTTTTCCTCCCCCACTTCTTCCCTCAGCCATCCTCACATCTCACAGGCACAGTGAGCAGAAAAACTCCAGCTCCCCTTCCAGGCACATTTCCTTGACGATGTGCATCCCTCGAGAGAGGCTGTAAAGACGTTTGAAGGGGCAAGGCCAGTCTGGAGACAAGAGCAGTTTATTTTCTCTCTGCTGCATTCCCTAGGAGGGTGTCAGTGCTTTTCACCCATGCTTCACTCTTTGCTGAAATACTTCAACCAGCAAGATGCACATTGATTAATTCATAGGGCTGGCCCCTGTATGGTTTGTATCTACAATATCTGAGTTGTGCCTTCTCTAGCTGTGGAAAAAATGCAACCCAACAACAACTTATAGAAGCAGGAACTTCCCCCAAGTAATAGGAGCAATATGGGGAGCAATAACATGCTTTAGGAAAAAAAAAAAAAGGTTGAATCCTATTAGTCAATTTTAGCTGCATGAAATTTTGATCTCTTCACTCCTGGTAGTATCTTCTCCTAAGTGCAATAGAGCTGTGATTGCCTTCTCCTGTCTCCATGTGTAGAAGATTGCTTCTTCAGGAAAAGATGTAATGGGCATTTTAATATCTATTGTATTGCACAGAAAAATAACCTGCGAAGGTTTGAACTGTCCTGACAGCTGCGATCAACAATAAAGAGGAAAACTCCACTCTGACCAAATGTGTGCACTGTTGCTTGTAACATCTCTGTCATGTTAATATTCCTTTACTGATTTATCTTCTGATCCAGCCTGGGGCCTAGGACCTGCTGGTCACATGCCAACAGACAGCTCCCATTTATTTCCTCACCAGAAGAGGAACCTTCTCATCCTTAAATAAAATGCAAAGAAAAAAATCATCTGGAAGCTGCCAAAGCCATCGGTGGCATTGGCTTTGAATGGAAGGGAGGGGTAAAAGGTTGGTTGGCAAATAGTCCATGCACTGCCCTCCAGGACCAGCCATGGGACTCCTGCTCTCGGTCCTGTCCTGCAGGCATGGGCACGTTGGGGCTGTACGTGCAGCTGCATGCCCTGCAAGACCCACCGAAGTTGGCTTTTTGTCCTATGCAACCTGGGTTGTTGTAACTCACCCCTGCGACATCCTGCTGTCCAGAACACCCAGTCTGCACATGTTCATCTAGAACCACTACCTCCTACCCAACATTTACTAGATGGTCTCTGACAGTGTTTTGGAGGAAGCACAGCCCTTGTTCCACTCTTGTGATGGGCTTGGTTGAGCCAACCCTGGGCAATGTGCACATCTGTTCCCTGGGAGTGAAGCAGTTGCTGCCTGACAAAGCTTCCTGGGGTTTGTCCTTCTTGCTACTAGACAGAATCACAGAACCACAGAATTGTCTAGATTGGAAAAGTCCTTTAAGATCATTGAGTCCAAACACTGACAAGTCCTCGACTAAACCATGTCCCTGAGCACCACATCTACACATCTTTTAAATCACTCCAGGGATGGGGACTCTATCACTGCCCTGGGCAGTCCGTTGCAATGCCCGAGAACCCTTTCAGTAAATAAATTCTGCCTAATATCCAATCTAAACTTCCCTTGGTGTAACTTGAAGCCATTTCCTCTTGTGCTAGACAGGATTAAGGGAACTTATAATAGAGTGCACATGGCAAAGGGCATGATTAGGCATTTGATTACAAAACTGGAGTGACAAAAAGGCAAGGCTACTGAATCCCAGCTTGCATTTGTCACTAATTCATGCCTCAGGACTGAAATAAAGCAGTGTCCCCCACTCCAAACACCATCTCACAGAAGAACCAAGACTCAGGGTTCAGCCTAGGAGCTTTTTGCATTGTTTCTATGCAAAAAGAGCACAGAACTTGCACTTTGAAATGCCTCATTTTTCCCACCTTGTCTCATTCAGGCTCTGGCCCAGGCTGCCCAGGGCAGGGGTTGAATCATCATCCCTGGAGGGCTTTAAAAGCCATGTAGATGTGAAGCTGAGGGACATGGTTTAGCTGCAGATTTGGTAGAATAGGGTTATGGTTGGACTGGATGATCTTAAAAGTCTTTTCCAACCTTAATGATTCTATGATTATTTTAAGAAAACATGGTAGCATTCTTGTTTTCTTCTCTGTTTGAAAGATTGAAGCCTTCACTAGCCACGTGCCCTCAGAAAATGCCCCACCCATTGCAAGTGAGACCTTTCCAGTACAATATGCATCATATCATACAAATTTTTGGTTATATAAGGTTACTTGTGCCCTTATGACAGTGGTACTGCACTAGTTTTTCATGGGTACCACCTGGGACACACCATTTACGCAGATGACTGACGTCATAACACAGGGTTTGGGCAACGAACACTCTTCTCCTGCCATGTAAACCGTGCTCATTTGGGAAATGTCACCTCTGCTATTTAAAGGAATTTTTTTGATCACTACATTATTCTTAAGCCTGTCATCATCCTGGGTGAGGAATTTATTATACAAACATCTCTCTGTTTTTTTAACTTCACAGTTTCCAGATCATCCCTGGCATTGAGTACAAATTAGACATGACACATCCCCAGGAATGAGACACAGGAGAATGGGGGTGCGTGCTCTCTGCAGCCACCCACCCCCTCCTCCCCACAGAAGCTTGTCACTCAGGTTCCCTCTCATGGTGCATCCCTGAGGAAACTGCCTCCTCTTCCTCACTGGTGACGCTGAGTCAGACCCTCTTCTCCTTGCTTGGCCATGTCAGGTGGCACGGCATTGTGTGCACAGCAGATCTGAGGAGTGCTGGGCACAGAGGTGTCTGGATTGCACTCTCACCCAGGTCCTTGCTGATGTGTGTTTCTGGTGTGCCCATCCTGACAAATCCCGTGTCACCCTGGGTCACCATCTGCCCCTGCTCTGGGGCAGCCTTGCTCCCTCCTGGAGAAGGGCTGAGTGATGGCTCATGGAGCCCACCCAGATCCATACTCCTGCCTAGATGTCTGGGTCTGTCTCTTGTCGGAAGGGAGCATTAGTATTTGCTTCCAGAGAGCACAGACCTTTGCTGGGTGTTGTCCCCCCGCCCTCACCCACTCTTCTGGGTCTGCCAGATCAGCCTTTTATGCTTTTTGTGCCACTGCATAGCTGTTGCTGGTGGTGGACACTTGTGGGAGGTGAAGATGAGAAATTTTATGCCATC
The DNA here is from genome assembly GCA_033124195.1 of Coracias cyanogaster. Lineage (NCBI taxonomy): Eukaryota > Metazoa > Chordata > Aves > Coraciiformes > Coraciidae > Coracias > Coracias cyanogaster. The sequence continues at coordinate 8,429 of JAVSBS010029177.1, read as the reverse complement.
AGCCTTGAACAAAGAGACAATCACAGTCACCTTAAAGCCAAGCCTGGCCTTCTGAGACACTCCAGATTTCTGAGGCAGAGCTTTTCATAGCTGAAAAAAAGTCTCACTGGAAGCTTTTGGGTGATAAAAACTGATCAGTGTAGGATTCCTGATTCAGGAAGGGTTAGGTGGCAAGCATCCATTGCAGTAGCACACTGACGCTGACTTTAATTGCTGTGATGGAGCTCAGCTCCTGTGTTCCAGCCACCTACTGAAAGACTGTGGTGCATTCCTCTTTCTTGTCTGAGTCGCAGAAGAAAAGCGAAGTTACAAATGAATGCTCACAATTATTACCGTATGCAGTTGATAAGAATTATTTTGAAACCTCTGTCTCCAAGGACCATGAACGAAATCCCAGGTGAACTAAATATGCATATAATGCTGTGTTCCATGCCATTAGGCAATGTAATAAACCACAAAAACTCATAAGGAAATGCAGAAATGATGCATTAGTATAAAATTTCAGGACTGTGAAGAGAATAACACATTTCTAGAAAAGTTGGTTGTTTTACATACTTTCCAGGGAAATCAGTCTGGTTTACAAATAAAAATTTTCATGAAAACAGTGTTTTTACTAGAAGATGCAAAAAAATACACTCTTTGCTGTCCCCAGATCATGCCCTTCTCTCCAAAGAGAGGCAGTCATTCTGAACTGGTCCAATTGGAGGTGTGGGGATGCCATACCACAGAGTCCAGGGGGTATGTGGGGCTCTGTAGGGTGTGTTGGTTTTGTTGACCTGTTGGATATGTTCATTCATCTGCAAAGTTCAGGACAGAATGCTCTATGCTCTCAGGGTAAGCCTGTGGGAGTCCACAGCTGGCCTGAGGACTTAGAAGCTAGCCTTGAGCAGCAGATTATGTTTTCCTAAAGCAACCTTG